>ML259462.1:41061-51195 GCA_005239495.1 Nicotiana undulata | reverse complement strand
TCCAGCAGATCATGTGCGTACTGAATGGTGTAAGCTTCCTGATAAGAAGCCTTAAGGCAAGAATGCCTATCCATCTTTATGGTGAAGAACAATGAGAGATTAAGAATATAAGTACAAGTTTCAGTAAGTAAAAAGAGCCAGGTGAAAACGGGTACGAGGTACCCAGTTAATGAAGGTTAACAGCGTTTATAATTGAGGCAGAGAAACATAAGCTTTTTGAGTTATATTCAATAGTAACAGAGGTATATATAATTGGGCGCACCCGTTCCAGATATTCCCTATGGGGGTTAACAGAAGTAGTATAAGAAGATGTGATGGATTAATTGTTTGCGTCAGTTGACATTTCCGAAGGATATTGCAAATGTTCTAATAGATCTCTTTATGAGATACCCAGATGGTACACTCTAAAATAGTGCAGCCAGATATAAGTACTACAAAGACATGCACTATAAGCCTTGAGGGGATATATACTACCTTAGTGTGGCTCGCGTCCCTAGTAAAGCGAGAACGTTGAGCAACTTGAAGAGCCACTGGATGGAGCAAAGGGAAGCTGAAAGCAAAAGAATGTCTTGTTCGAGTTTTCAGAATAAAGTGGTGAGCATAAATGTTAGCAGGAAATAAGAAAAGAGTTAATGAAGCATTATGAGTAAGATGTGAAATGGATGACAATAGCAGACAAAAAAAATGACAATATTACAGAGTCTATAGTGAAAGGAAGGAAAATATGAGAGGTGACAGGCCTTAGGACAACAAAAGAGTATAGGCCATACAGTCACGTCCTCATTTTGAGAAATAAGTTTGCGATGCTAACGTGATTCAGAAGAAAAAGTTAGAACCAGAGTAATAGAAGTCATCATGGACTGGTGGAAAAAGATAAACTAAACATGAATTAGGTACTGAGTGATTTGATAATAGTAGAATGGACAACAGAAGAAGATTCAGGAGAAAGTCAGAGAATGGTCATTCTGGAAGATGCTTCCCTAAAGCAAGTAATGTAAGCAAAGTTAAGCTTAAGGGACTATAGGTACCAGTTACATTAAGTGTCACCCTTGCGAGTAGGGATTTTTGTTATCCTTGGTACAGAAGGATTATCGCAAGGCGAGTAAGGGTCATTGGTGATGTGAAAGGACGCCAAAGATGAAGAGGAAAAAAACAGCTAAAGTCAGATCGTCATAACTTCAAGTCTTAGTACTCCCCTAAATGGGGGAATATGGAATAATAAAGGAAGAATGCGACAAGAATGAGAAAGGGATGAGATTGCGCTTATTCAAATGTTACGGGTATGCTATGATTCCAGAACATTAAATAAGCACGACGTTAGAAAAAGGAAGTAAGAGTTCCTGCCAGGAAGGTTACTGGTAAATAAGGAGCCAGTGCAAGAGGTAAGTCAGACCAAGGAAATAACCCAAGAGAGATTAAGCGGAATATGGATATGAGAATGGGCCGACGAGTAGTTAGTAGTGTATTCAGGAAGAGCCTAGTCTTGACTAGCCAAGAGATTACAGACAAATTGGCAGACCATGCAAGATAAATATGGTGAAACCTAACAGGGAAAATCCATCCCTGCAATAATATCATCATAATACTTGAGATATATTCAAATAGGAGTCGGGATAGTTAAAGGTACCATATGAATGCTACAGGAATAAAAGAGAGTACCACTGAGAAGACAATCAAAACATCAATTCAGAAGCAACCCTACAAGCACAAGGGTGTGGAGGTAAGTAACTACAGACAATTGTACGCGAGGAAGGACATCAAAATTTTTATAGCATATACGATGTAATAAGCTCGCAGCTCTACAAGAGTCAGAAGGTCCTCCCTAAGTACTACAGTGAAGGGCTACCTGAGGAAAAAGGAAGGAGGTTCAACCTAAGCGGAGTGACCTAAAGAGGAAATGATCTTGTTATAACAGTCTCAGAACAACATTGTATGCCCTCCATAAGAAAATGGCACCTACCATGGCTAATGAACGAGAAGTAAAGTCAGAAGTAATATTAGAGATCATATGAGTTACAGGAAAATTCTGACATGTGTGGGAACTAAGATAAGCTAAGTATGCACATAACAAGTGGAAAAAAAATCAGGAAAAGTAATAGCTTATGTTTAAAGAAAGTTGAAATAAAACGAAAGGAATTATTCGATCAATGATCCAGAGTTAGTTAAGAACGAACTTGATATTTCGGAGTGTTATCCATGCAACATATAAGTTGACAATCATACAGTTGTAGAAGACTCCGGCATAAGTTAAAAGAAAGAATTGAATCTAGGTCATAGACAAAGGATTGAATTATTATAGAATTGTATCATGGATATTCCATAGCGTCCATGAAAGGCTAAAAGTAATAACTAACACCATGAGCCGCAGATCGGACTATAGATTAAGCCTACAGAAAGGTTGATCAGAAGGAAGATGAAACTAAAGAGTTGCAAAACAACGAAGTAAATCAGAAGTCTGATTATTGGACCCAAACAAATTATAGAAATCATGATTGAGCACATTACATGGTCACTTTTAATATCAGAAGTAAAGAGGAATAGTACAACATACATATTTTATATCGTCCCTACGATAAAGCTTGTTAGAAAAGTACTAGCTTCATAGGAAGTCAGTATGAAACTCCCACCGTATTGTGTATGCACCATAGGTGCAAGAATTATAATCGAGCTTCAAATTGTGGATATGAATTTTACCTAGGTGGAAGGGATGTCATGAAAGAGATATAAGAATGTGAGGCGATATTTTAAGGTAAGTAAGGTAAAGATAGAGGGGAAAAAAAAGTATGAGACTTAAGTGCAGAAGGTTGTGAATGGTCCAAAGCGTTGGGATTGTGTATGCAGAATGATAGCAGCATCGTCAGTGGCATATTTTCAAACCTATGGGTTCTAAGTATTGAGGTGTCTAGTTAAGAGAGTAAAATAAGAGTTTGAGACGAGGTGATGTATCGCTTGATGTTCCGTAATAACATATGAAAATATATGGTGCATGTAAGTTGAAGAAATATTTCGAGTAGTATAAATGAATATGTGTAGGTCGCAAACTAAAGTATGGTAAAGCGACAAGTTCTTAGGAAGACAAGATTAGGGATAAGAAAGGGTGAGTGAGAAAGTGATGAGAATTGATAAGTCCTCAGGAATAAGCCCTTAAAAACAAGAGAGCTGATGGTTTCTCTAAATTGTAGAAAGCTCATAACCTAAATGAACTCAAGGGAATCTAAGACTAGTGGCATTTAGTAGAGATGGAATGCTGCCTTGGTAGTAGAATAAGGGCGTAATTATGATAAATAAAGAATGACGTTTGAGCCTTCGAATGAGTAATGATTTGAAGAGAATTTCATGAGTTGTACAGGATTAAAATATCCACGTAAGGTGAGTAGTATTGGGATGCTATAAAATATGGTTATGTAAGTATAATATCGCCCCTAGGTGGATCAATCTAATTACCCCAGATATCCTTGAGGATACGTGAACCCTAGCGGGAGTGTTACATAAGAGATCAAGTTATCAGTGGTAAATGATGAATGAACATTAAGGTGAATCAAATATAGAGGTTCAATAGTAGGAGATGAAATTAGACCACCAGTCTTAAGGATAAATAACGACAGTAACCTGGAGTTGGTTGCAGAACTCAGTAATGAGAAATCGAAGTAAGAGTTATGGTATAGTATGACCTACGTAGATGCAGTAAAGTCATACGAATGCATAACCAGATCTATAAAATAAGATATAGCAATATTTGTAAGTTCAACAAATACCAAGCGAAGAACCTCAAGATTGGCTAAAAGCTAGACGAAAAAGGAGAGGAGAGTTGCATAGGCACACTTACTCGGTCAGTAAGTTAGAAGCTGCATGATATAAGTTACCAACAATTATGAGATTGGAAGGAATTCGATAACACGTCATGGCGTGGGAAAGAGGCCTAAATGGGGGAATGCCCTGGCCTTTGGAATTAGTCCCAGAACAACTACCTAAATGGCAAAGAAAGTATTGAGATATTTGCAAGAGCTATAAGTTATGAAAATGATAAGAGCGTCAGTCAACATTCGAGGGCGAATGTTCCAAAGGGGGGAATGATGTTATGCCCCACAATATTACGCTGGTGTTACGCCTTGCAGTACTACGTTATGATGATGTTACGTTTCACAGTATTAAATTGCGACAATGTTGCACCTTGTAGTATTATACGTTGGATTTGTCATAAGGTAATTGACATCAGCCCAAGAAAAAATGATTATTTGGACTATAAGGATTATGCTATTGCAAACAAGTTATGAGTAAATTCGTGAAGGATAAAGGGTACACAAATTAAAGAAAATAAGTTTCGTTGAAAGTGGCCAATTTGGGATAAAATACAGGTCGAGCGATAATACCCGATAATTATGAACTAGCACTATGCAAGGTACCATATGGACGTGATAAAGTGATGTATAAAGTATATTAAAAAGTAAGTAGTATTTTTAGGTAAATCGAGATAATTCTTAATTATAGGGGTAATTGGTTAATTACCGGGTAACAGGACATTACCTAATTACCTAATAAGTGGATAAAAATTAAAATTTCCCACCCCACCTCACGTGGCATACCCTCCCTTTCAATTGAATGACTCTTAAGTCATTAGTCTAGGTGTCAACATTAAATGTATATATGTGTGTACATCAATCTCATTTGGATTGGAGATTATTGTCTTCAGAGCCTACTGATAATGCTTCTGAAAGTAGTAATCAAGTGAGAGCTCCTAATACCAAGTGTACTCATTGGTAACTATACCAAACTTAACATAGAAAGGTCTACAGGTTCTAAGCAACAATTATAAGAAAACCAAATGGATGACAGCTTAACCAGAAACTCATTTCTGAAATGTTAGCTTAGGAGAAATTCAAGAAACTGGATCTTGTAATTGTTACATACAATGAAAGACACCACTGTATTTAAAAACTTTTTTGGATGTTCGGAAATATTTGTTTTCCTCTCAACAGTCAGTTGCAAAGAAAAGGTTTCCCAGTTACCCGTGAGATTAAATACAACTTTACATGAGGCTTGCTTAAAATTCGTCCCCGTCAATTCTGCTACCAAACTCTAGATAAAGATGAATTATGAGCTCAGGTATGTTAAGGCTATCCCTTTTTTCTTTTGGCATGATCTATACAACATGAACGAAATGAGAAAATGCACAACTTCCATAAAATACTTTTTTCGTAAAAATGCTACAGATATGTATATTCTTATCCTTCCACGTGTCAAATTACTCTATCATATGTTCATGGGTCTCAAAAATATGTAAGTTGGTAAAGTTTATCTCATGATATTAATCAGAGGTATAATGGCCTTATGACGTACCGAGAGATTTTATTGACATATTTCATATGCATTTCATGCATTTATACATGCATGTTGACCCATGACCAGATGGAGTTATATACGTGTATATATGTATGTATATATATGTATATGGGATATGGGAAAGGCTATGGCGTTATATACGCACCACCACCTGATCAGCTGGTATATGATGATGATGTTGCCCACAGTGGCTGAAATATGATTCAAACGGCGTTATATACGCGTATATATGTATGTATATATATGTATATGGGATATGAAAAAGATTATGGCGTTATATACGCACCACCACCTGATCAGCTGGTATATGATGATGATGTTGCCCACAGTGGCTGAAATATGATTCAAACGGCGTTATATACGCGTATATATGTATGTATATTCAAACGGCGTTATATACGCGTATATATGTATGTATATATATGTATATGGGATATGGGAAAGGTTATGGCGTTATATACGCACCACCACCTGATCAGCTGGTATATGATGATGATGTTGCCCACAGTGGCTGAAATATGATTCAAACGGCGTTATATACGCGTATATATGTATGTATATTCAAACGGCGTTATATACGCGTATATATGTATGTATATATATGTATATGGGATATGGGAAAGGTTATGGCGTTATATACGCACCACCACCTGATCAGCTGGTATACGATGATGATTTTGCCCACAGTGGCCGATATGATATGATGGGATGCCCTCAGAGGCTGATGATGTTATGAAACATATACCTATGCACGACATGACATTCATACGCATATGCATGATACTAAAAGTGATTTATTATTTACAGAGTTATCCAGACATACAGGTTGAGTCAATTACTCTATATCTCTTCCATGTCTCTTCTGTATTTATTTATTTATGTGCCTTACATACTCAGTACATTATTCGTACTGACGTCTCTTTTTTGGACGCTGCGTTTCATGCCCGCAGGTCCTGATAGACAGGTCGAGAGCCCTCCAAGTAGGCTATCAGCTCAGCGGAAGATGTTGGTGCGCTCCATTTGCTTCGGAGTTGCTCGTTTGGTTAGTATGATTTAGACACATATTGTTTGGTAAGGCGGGACTCTGTTCCGACCTTTATGATATTTATGTACTCTTAGAGGCTTGTAGACATACGTCGTGTACATAAAGGATTGTACGGCCTGAACGACCTATGTTTTGAGTTTATAAAGGATTGTGTTTGCCTATTAGTTCTGTACGTCATGTGTATGTAATAATGTAATAAGAAAGATACGCTATGTTGGTACTCGATTGGGTAAGGTACCGGGTGCCCGTCACGGCCCATCGGTTTGGGTCGTGACAATATACATAATGGTTGCATATAGAAATCATGTTTTAGGTTCGTAATAATTATCAATTATCAATATTTGCATTAGATACCATTCTATCTTAGGAATTTACTCTCAGCATGCCTATATTCAGGCACTGTATTAAGTATACCGCCAAGAACATTTAGAATTCACGAGAATAGGATCAGCAACTTGAATCACGTTTCTGTATGTTTTCGTTAATAAGTAAAATATCGTTTAATGATTTCTGATTTCTCCAAATGTTTGTGTATTCAATAAAACATGTTTAGGACTTCCTACATTTTGCGTGCATTTTAGATATTATGCCTATAGGACTTGCATCCATCATACTCACATAATCACCTGTTCACTAGAGCTAAACCTAAGGAAGTGCATTCTGTATGTCTATTAAAACAGTATCTAGAGCATTTCAGATGCCTAGGAAAACTCTAGGACCCCAATATAAATCTGAAACTCTTTGCACATCGCTTGTTAACTACAGTGGTCTAAAACTTGCCATATACTTCTTCTGCAACTCATTAATCCTGTTGTCTTAATGTTGTATTCACACCTGAAATCCTGCCTTAAGTTCTGAAACTCGAGACTCCTTTATGTGCTTGTGTCGTGCTATTTACGTGTACAACCTGTGGAGGGATTTATGAGCCCCTCTTATATGAACCTTGCTTGCTACTTGTTCATCGTCCAAACTCACAAAATTTCTCGGCTGGGACCCACAGTTGTGGATCTTAAGGGGTGCCTAACACCTTCCCCTTGGGATAACTTCAAGCCCTTACCCGATCTCTGGTAATGCACACTAGTTTATGAGTTATCAACTCTAGGTGCCCTAACGCACCATAAAAATCGTTAGGTGGCGACTCTTCCTTAAACCCTTTTCCTTTAAGGAGTTGTCCATAATTTCATAAACCCGATCTCTCCGTACCTAACCCGTGCGATAGAAAAAGGGGGCGTGACAACTGTTTTATTTTACTGAAAACAGATATATTATTTCTTTCAGCCCATTATTTGTAGTATTCTTAGAAGTTCGTGAATTGTGACACCAGACCATGGGGTAGTCTTAGAGTTATATATATATAATTAGTTCGTGGCTCAATTTATTTAATCGTTTATTATTTTATACTTGGAGTTTGTAACGACCTGGTCTATGGTTACGTAAAACCTGCATTATAATTGCTATTATTGACTTATCATAGACCGATTATTCTATTATTGATGTGTTAGAGTTGATAAGCTTGAAATCGGAATGGTTAAATGAGAATTCAGTCACTTAGTCTTTAAAAATAGCCTTAAAATGGGAAAGTCAACTGAGAGTTGACTTATTGGTAAACGACCTTGAAATGCAGATTTTACGGCTCGGATAGCTTAGTTAGGTGATTTGGGACTTAGGAGTGTGTTCATAATAATTCTTTGATGTCCGGTGTAGAATTAGGCTTAAATTGGCGAAAGTTAGTTTTTGGTGAATTCCGGTCGGCAGTGGAAAATAGGCTATCGAGGTCGGAATGGAATTCCGACAGTTGGAACAGGTTCGTAATATCATTTTGGATGTGTCTGCAAAATTTCAGGTCAATCGGAGTTGTTTTGGATAGTTTAGGCATCTTTGGTGGATTTTAAAATTTTCAAAGTTCTTAGAATTGAATCCGATATAAATTTGGTGTTTTGATGTTAGTTTTGGTGTTTTGAGAGTGAAACTAAGTTTCAATGATCATATGTGATGTGTTGGTATAGTTGGTTGGAGTCCCAAGGATCTCGGGTGAGTTTTGGATAGGTTTGGGCTGCGTTGTGCTCGTTTTTCTTATGCTTCGGCGTCGTTTCTTCAAGCATAAATGATATCATATTGAACAAATGAGCTCCGATTACTGTTTTGAAAGAAGAATTAGATCCGTATCGTAATTATGGAGCTATAGCAAACAGAATCGTCAAATTTGGACATCGTATTTATGGCCATTTTACCAAGGTTGCCCAGATCTTTATGGTTAATGACGAAATTGCCCCTGACGGCGTATTAAAAACCTGCACTATTTGCAAATCTTAAAACCTACATATCTCCTTCACTATAAGGTCAAATTGAGTGATTCAAAAGCCTAAATTGATTAGACTTTCACAAGGAATCCATTGGGAGCAGTAAAATGCGTGAACAATATATATATAACGAGCAGTTCGAGTTTTCTTCCAATATTAGACTGGGGAGAAGCTTTTTGGGCAATTTTTGAAGGAGAAAATTAGTGGGTATCACAGAGGTAAGCAATTTGATTATTAAAACTCGTTTATGGGTGATTATAGACCATAACCCCAGCCTTTAATTCATGAAAAACAGTATAAAAATAGGATTTTGGGGCATGAGATTATGAGACCTTCAAGAGTCGATTTGAGGGGACAAACGAACTCCGATTTTGGTGTTCTTTATATTTACGGACTCGTGGGAAGATGAAGAACACTTTTCTGTAAACATTTCTGAGTTTCAGGATGCGGGACCGGGGGTCGGGTTTTTGCCGAATTCGGATTTTTGAGTTAAATTCGATATTTTTCAATTGGAATTCGTTCCTTAAGCATATGTTGATGATAAAAATCTGAACTTGGTAGATTTGGAGCCTTCAGAGGTTGAATTGAGAGACAAGCACATTGCGGAATAATTCCGGGCTAGTTTTGAGGTAAGTAATGTCTTTAAATCATGTCTTGAGGGTATGAAACCCCGGACTATGCACCCTTTCACGGGTTTTGGAATAAAAAGGCTGGAACTTTGGAACATGTTTCCTATTTAGGCGACTATTGAGTTGCGAAACCGATTTTTAAGCCTTTGCTTAATTAGTATTTATACATTATGATATGTTTTGGGCTGTAAGCCATGTTTGGGGCCTAGTGCCGATTTGTTTACCCCTTGGGGGATGTTTTTACTATTTTCCTCACTGCTATGTTATGATTTTTCACTCAGTCTTTCCTGTGAAATTGTTTTGACACTCAGAGTATTTTGATACTACTTCTTGAAAATGAAATACTGTTTTTGGGTCGAGAACCCGGTATATTTATGGCTTGAAGGGAAAATTGAGAGTGTCTGACTGAGTGAGGCTGATGGCATGTATTGTGAGGATGATGTGATATGAGTGAGGCTGCGGGCCTATATTGTGTGTGAATTATGCCATGCTGTGGCTTATTATTGCGCTTGGGCTGTAGGAGCCCCTCCGGAGTCTGTAACACACCCCCAGTGAGCGCCGGTACCGAATGAGTGATGCCCGCGAGGCTTATGAAGAGTGATTGTGAGGATGCCTAATGGGCAGAAGACTGTGAGGATGCCTGATGGGCAGAGTGACTGTGAGGATGCCTGATGGGCAGCGTGACTGTGAGGATGCCTGCTAGGCATAGTGATTGTGAGGATGCCTGATGGGCAATGGTTACGATAAATGATTTTGTCCCGAGGGGCAGTTTTATGAAGACTTTTATTGAGTTTTCAAACTATGATTTACTTCGTTTTCA
>ML259462.1:0-41040 GCA_005239495.1 Nicotiana undulata | reverse complement strand
GATGCCTGATGGGCAGAGTGACTGTGAGGATGCCTGATGGGCAGAGTGACTGTGAGGATGCCTGCTGGGCAGAGTCATTGTGAGGATGTCTGATGGGCAATGGTTACGATAAATGATTTTGGCCCGAGGGGCAATTTTATGAAGACTTTTACTGAGTTTTCAAACTATGATTTACTTCGTTTTCACACTGGTTTTACTGAGAATTTTACTGAGATATACTGATATTGCACTTGTTTCGAAGGTTTTTCTGAAAACTGATTTCGAACTCATTATTTGATGAATGTTACGTGGTGACTTGGTGTTTTACTGGTTTGTGGAATTGTGTACATGTTCTGTGTGTTTATATTACTCAGACTGTGATTTATTTTCATTACTACTGAGTTGGCGTACTCAATAAGACTCCTTGTGCCTTTGTGCACAGATCCAGGTACTAGTTTGCACCAGTAGCTAACACAGTGTGGTAATAGCATTTTCACGGAATTTCGAGGTAGCTGTCCAGCGTCCACATCTTCTCCATTTCCCTTCCTTATTTAGTCTTTGCATTTGATTCAGAGACATATATTATAGTTTTAGCAGAGTTAGATTTATTTATTCTTAGATGCTCATGACTATTGACTCGAGTTCTTGGGAGGTTTATTTAGAATATTATGGGGACGCTAAGACTTAATTATATTATTTTTGGTATGATTGCATGCTTATTATTATATTGTGAGCTGTTATAATTGAATAAACGCGTAGTAAGGTGATGGTTGGCTAGCCTAGTTCCACGATAGGCGCCAGCACGGCCTGTTAGGATTTGGGGTCGTGACATAGTTATTCGTTGGAAATCGTTAGATTTAATTTACTGTAAATTTGATTTATTGTGTTTAAGTAAATAATCAAAGGGAATTAGCTAATCGAATTCTAACATTGGCTTGCCTAGCAAGTGTGGTGTTAGGCGCCATCACGATCCCTAAGGTTGGGAATTTGGGTCGTG
Source organism: Nicotiana undulata (assembly GCA_005239495.1). Lineage (NCBI taxonomy): Eukaryota > Viridiplantae > Streptophyta > Magnoliopsida > Solanales > Solanaceae > Nicotiana > Nicotiana undulata. The sequence continues at coordinate 40,064 of ML259462.1, read as the reverse complement.
ACATGGGCAATGGAAAATTTCAAGCAGGTCAAGGAGAGCCTACAATCACATTCCAAGGTTGGGAATTTGGGTCGTGACATGGGCAATGGAAAACTTCATATTTTGCCTAAAATCACATTGGGGGAAAGTTCTAGACTATTCGCACAGGTACTTGGACTTGAAACAACAACATCTCACCTCTCACGCAGCTCAATTGTTAAAGAGGATAGAGTCAAGGGCCCACAACGACCATATTTAAGATTGAAAAACACTATGGTTTGACTAAACCACTTGATGATTCCCTAAGTCAACAACAAGAGTCAAAAGGTCACTAACTAGAGCTATTTCTTTCCAAAAGTCCTTTTTTAACCATAAGCATGCAGTTAAGTGTGTTGGTACCGAGTGAAGCATGTTTGATTCTTCGAGCATGACTCAGTTAGGTCTTTTTATTCATTATTACTACTATTCTTACATAAACACCAAAAATGGACTCAATCCCTTAAGAAGGTTGTCACGCCATACAGCGTTGGTTAGAGTCACCCGATTCACACAAAAAATCACTTTTGGAAAGAACCGTGGCATTAAAAAAACCAAAGGCTTATTATCCACTAAAACATAAAAAGAAGCTATTAAAGCAAAAAGAAGCTAATAATTTAAAGGGAAGACAAACATAAAGATAAAGAAGATAATAAAGCAAAAAGCTATTTAAAGCTAAATGAATATATATAATGAGGGATAAGGGAGAATTTTTACATAATGATAAAGAAGAAGAAAATAGTAACAAGTTAATTACATGCCAAATGTGTCATAGTTATCAAAATACAGAAGCAGAATCATCAAACTGTCAAAGAAGCTCCACCACCACCACCACCATTCCCCCCCCCCCCCCCCCCCCCCCCCCCCCCGAATAACTCTGTCCCCGATTCTTAACAAATAAGTGTAAAAGAAGGGTGAGAGTGAAGAAAACTCCCTATGGCTCAATGGCCATCTTTGTGTCCCCGGAAGTAGCACCGACCTCAATCTCCAATTAGATCTCATCATCCTCAAGTCCGGGAGTGGCTGGGTTGGTGAACATCTGACGGACTGCCTCGGTAGTGTCAACAGCAAGGTCTGTCCCCTGAGACTGGCCAGTTGTTGCGGTATGTGCTGTGGGATATGGGCCTGGGTGGTGCGGGTCTATCAACATGTCAAATGGAATGTCTCTAACTGCTGTATGCTTGGTGATTTGTTGTCGGAGCTTATCCACTGACGTTTTTGATTCATGTGACTTCCGCATATTCACTTCCTTAGCCAATTCTTCAATCACTAGTCCATGTTGTACCAGAGTGGCCATGATGGTGTTCTGGTTGTCAAGATCTTCTTCATGATTTATTCGACTATGGGAGGAATCTTGAATGCCTGCATAGATGAATGTGTTGCAACATGACCGGATATGTCAGACAGCTTTGCAGTAGCTATGTGCATCCAATTGTTGAGGCTCGCCAAAGTCTGGGAGACTCGCATCGCAGCTAGTGGAGAAGAAGGAATAGGCACCGACTTCAAATCCAAGAAGGGTGGAACTGAGGCTGAAAGTAGAGGCATGGTAGCTGCACTAACAGAAGGCTCTATTGAAGTGGAAGGCATATTTGCTGACTCTGCAGCTACCACCTAAGGCTCATCAGACTGACCTACGGTAGTAGTGGGTTGGCCCTTTTCTCTTTGGGTTCTTCTCATCCAACATAGAATACCAAGAGAAGGGCTTCTTTGCCCAAACCTTTGTGTCAAAGTCCCTGCGCTCTACCCACGCATCCGTAAGATACTCCATGAGGGTGTTAGGATACCGGTAGGTACACTACTAGAAATTGGGGCTATGGCAACGATTTTAATGGCAATGGATATGTAACATTGCTATAGATGTTCTATTGCAATGGTTCCAACCGTTGAGTAAGGTTATTGGTACTATCGGTACAGTTTAGCACAAGAACCATTGCATTAGTCAAAAAACCATTACAATAGATGTTTTTATTGCAACGGTTTAGACGGCCGTGACAATAAGTCTATCGATGGTAACGGTTACTTGCAAAGTTTTATTTATTGCAACGGTTAGGAATTCCCTGTACTTTTCCCCCCAAATTTTGGACACACCCTCTAAAAAGAGACCCGCTCTAATTAATTTTCTATTATTTTTTATATGTAATAAAATAAGAGTATAAACCTAATACACTACATATGATATACTACACTCAAACGGAACTCACAACTCTCTCTCCCAAATAGCCTTCCTCGTTACCGGATATTACGAGGAGAAGACAAACCACCATCGGCGGCAACGGTGGCGAAAACACAAGAAAATCTCCTTAAGGTTAATAATCACCTGGCTAATGCACTAGGGTTTCTCAAAATGGTGTTCAATTTTATTGGTAGAGAATCAAATATGTTCATGTGGTAAAAGATAAGTTAAAAACTAATCGAAATGTCATCTTGTTCAACTTATTAATTTTCTCTTCCTTAAAGTTGTGAGTATTTTCCGTCAAAGCTTTAAATCTAATTAGAAATCTGTTAGGATATTTTTGTACTGTAATTCATCCCTTTTTTGCAATCGATTTTATGAGGAAAACATAAAATTGCACCCTAATTTCATCTTATTTTCTACTGTAAAGGTCACACGATTTCGCCTTTGAAGCAGAATAGTAGCAGCTTTCGCGGTCTTCTTGTCAAGGCAGAATATCCCCTAGGTATAAAATTTTCCTTTTTATTGTTGAGTGTGTTAAGATTAATTGATTTCTTAAAATAGCTTCCTCTATGTTTGAGCAGGGATCAATGCAATATTTAAGCTCGTAAAAATTAGACTTTCTAATATTTGTCAGCGACAAGTAGGAGGTTGTTACTATTACCACTGCTATCCAAGAGGAGATATTTTTCGAGATAAGAATTGGTGAGCTTTAAATTACTCATGCTTTACTTCGAGGAAATTCAACTTAGGCAATTGTTGAGTATCAAAGAGCAAGTGCTCTTTTTTTCTGCGGTATAGTCATACATATGTTCGTTGTACATATGTTCGAGCATGCGTGCAAAGACTAAGCACTTTTTACTCTAATCCAGATTAACCATGTTGCTTGGTCATCTTATAGTGGTCCTTGTGTTTCAAAAAGAGATGCCAAAAACTAGTTTTGTAGATAGAGCTAGGCAGAATTCAGGTTTATTACAATATGATTTTGCAAAAGTGGTTAATATATACTTGTGATGCTGATGGTATTTCTGATGTTTCATTAAATTGTATATTTAGCTTGGAATCAGAACAATATTACCCATTTTCTACAGGATGATAATCTTGTCATTTTGATTGTTTATTAGTTTAGTTTCATAAGAAGTTAGATTGGATTTCTGCTCTCTTTTCGCTGTTGTTGTTGGTTCAAAACTAATTCTAAAGTTTTCACATTGGTGATATGCAGTGTCATAGAATATTTGGGGGAAAAGCGTACCTCCAATCATTATACATGCTTTATATAGTTATATCATTATAACGGGAGTCTTTATTTCTCGGCTGCAGATCCAAGATTTGGTCTTGCTTGCTTGGAAAAATAAACATGAGTTATGAGGTTGCTTTATGGAATCATTTTCGTATAAGAAAATCTATTGCATGAATTCTTTCTTTGTTCTTCCTGATTTTTCTAAAATACTTAGTATCATGGATTTTTCATACTTTCTACCTACCATAGGCTTTATTTTGCAGCTAATAATCACCTAGGATGTGTATGCAGCTTAAATTGAAATACTATAATGTGCTAAGTTGTGTAGAAGTTCTAAATTCATTTCTTAGGAAGCAGACTACATTCTTTTCTTCAGATGTGTTCTGTATATACTTTTCTTTATTACCATATTAATTGCATTCTTTTATCTTGCCAAGCTTACATTGTTGTCAATTTGAAGTGTTATTTAATTTGTAATTTCATTAATATTTGTAATGCTATCGTCTGAAAGACGTCTATTTATTTGCTTCTATTTCTCTCTTCTTGGCTCTCATGTGTATCGAATTTTGAACACATGAAAGCGCATAAAGAATTTGAACTTGATAGCGATGAAATAATCTAGTGTTAAGAGTTTGCTAATTACTCGGACTAGTGTCAAAAGTTTGCTAATTTAGAGAGGGTTCAACTTGTCTGCAGAATATTAAAACCATTCGTGCCTTTATTCCAAGAGGTTGTGTTTTTGAAAAATATTATTTGACCAGCTGTTGGTGGTTCATTTACTCGATTTCTCAGTATTTTGCTACTATGAAGTTGCTTGACATAAGGAAGCTCTTCCTGGAATTGATACACATCTTTCTTTCAAGTGTTTCTGAATCTTCTTCTCATCTTTTACGTCATAAGCGAATGAATGTGTATTCACGACTTAATACATATTTCCAAGTTGATGGAAGCATAATTTTAGTGCTAATTATTCAAGTATATTTTGAATATGAGTTCTTGTATACGAGCTAAAACTACAGGGATGTGTGTTTGTCATCCTTCTTTAGAATACTGCCATCGATTTTTTCATATATAGTAATCTTCTAACTATTACTTGCTATTTTCTTTCAATAGATAAATGAGTATATATGTATCATTGTTCGTGAGGGAGATGGGTTCTTGTATATCAGCCAAAACTACAGGGGTGTGTGTTTGTCGTCCTTCTTTACAATACTGCCATCGATTTTTCCATATGTAGTAATCTTCTAACTATTACTTGCTATTTTCTTTCGATAGATAAATGAGTATATATGTCTCATTGTTGTAGTGTACGTGAGGGTGATACCAACAACTCCCCTGGATGGATTCTTTGTCTTATTGTTTTATCTCAGATGTTCTCGTCTCACTAATGCTGCCAAGTTTTGTTACACCATGTACTACAATATGGGAAGCCAAAGGAGCGTTTGTCTATAATTAGTAAGCTGATGGACAGATAGTTCATATGAGCCAGCAAAATTTTGCCTCCAATGTTGTGGAGAAGTGATTAAGCTTCGGAACTCCCGAAGAACATCAGACCTTGGTAGACGAGATGCTTGGCACAATTGATGAAAATGAACCTCTTCAGGTTTGTTTTTCTCTTAGATGCTTCTTCAGTAATGGCATACTCAAGCTTACAGGAATTTTCTGTTGCGTCCATTGTTTGACTCTCAGAGAATTATCTAAGATTTCATTCTCTATTTGATTGGTTTAAGTTTTATATTGTAGATGCTCAAGCAATACAATAATTCCTTTTCTGGAAGCACTTAGCTTTTACTATAGAACTATATGCTTTTCCAGTGCTGCCCTTTAGACAACCTATTGTGTTTGTCCATCTTATTGTATGTTTTTTAGCGCGATGAAATAATTTACTACCTTATATAGCTATACATGTTCTTTAGCACGATGAAGTTGAAAATTGTTAGTTTGGTTGGCTACCGAAACTGTTAGATTGTTCATTTGGTTATGTTTTTAAGTTTGAGTTGGTTCAAAATAAGAAAAGCAGACAACTCTCAACTTGATTAATATCCTTGAGAATATCCAGCAGAGTTGAACCGAGAACGAACATTTTGTCGATCATAAACAGGATTTGCATGGTCCAAAGGCTTTATTATAACTGTGTCGTGCTGCCCTTGTTCTTGAACTGCTCCGAAAACTACTGATGTTTATTTAGTCAATATACTCTGTATCAGATTGGAAGACTTGATTTCTAAAGTTTAGAACTGTTATTAACTTTATTTATCCTCTTTTGTAGGTGAAGTAGATCAAGAAATGGATGATGAAGAAGAACTAGACCTTACTTGAGATAGAATTTTTAATTGTTATAGATGAATGTTCTAGGAATCTTTTGTTATCAACATATTTGAAACTTAATTACTCTCTTGAAATGTACTGAACTTATGCACTTGGGGAAGAACATTTGCTTTATGGATATTATTTGCTTGATGGATAATTTTATATTATTAATAGTTTTATTTTATGATGTATTTAAATTTTAGTGTTATTATTATTATTATTATTATGTTATATATATAAATATTTATTTATACAGGTGCTATATTTTAGTTTTAACTGAACTCTTACAATAGCCTACCACAACCATTGCAATAGAACACATATGACGTTCTAGTAGACAATGTACCGTTGCAATATGTCCTATAAACTGTTCCAAATTGATCTATGAACCGTTCCAAATGCAAATATAACCGTTGTGATAGCTTAAATAAACTGTTGCTATATCCATACATAACCGTAATAATAGCTTACATAAGTGTTGCTTTAAACAATATGGTAACGGTTAAGAACCGTTGTATAAACAATATAGTAACAGTTTTAAACCGTTACAATTGAAAAAAATAAACGTTCCAACAGAGAAGGGGAAAACGGTTGCGATAGACGTATCTATAGTCACGGCGGTGCAAACCGTTGCAAGAATCGTTCCAATAGACCTATGGGCACGCGGGCTGATGTAACGGGTTGAAACCGTTCCAATATACCTATGGCAACGGTTTGACAGTCTATGGGAACAGTTTTCCAAACGTTACCATAGACCAATTTTTCAGTAGTGGTAGTATCAGCCTGTATGGCGACCACTGACATGTTAGCCCACATCACGACAACCACATTGATCAGGTAGTTGACCATAAGAGAGGCGATTAGAACAGCTTGTGGAATAGGTAAGTTTGTCTGGTTCTGGCACAGGTCTAGTATGCTGCATACGAAGGTTATCCATCCCTTCGCCTTGAAATTTATGGTGTTCCGTTGAATATGAACCCTTGTAGTGATCCATGGTAGTGGTGGCCCCGGGGCTGCAAGAAGCTCAGCTAGCCATGGGCGAGCTGCATCACCTATCGCCAGCTTCTTCAAGTACTACACTGGCTCAGCGTCCTCAAACCCTTACTAGGAGTTCAGTGGCTGCTGGTTGAACCGCACCTTAAAATTTCTCATTTTTGTAACTTTGGTACCTTTCTTAATATGTGCCACATTGGCATAGAACTCCTGGACAAAATATTCCTTGGCATCAACAATTGACTGGTTGAACCACATCCACCCCTTCCTCTCTAGGAACTGTCTCAACACGACTGATTATACTTGTCAAGATCTTGACGTAAGAACTTACGCTCGAGAGTGAGCGATCTCACCGGCAACCACCCATGAAAGCTGGTGAAGACAGCTGGATTAACAAAACGGTCCTCCCAGACCTCTTTCTTCTTCGATCTTTTAAGGTCGTCAACTATAGTATCGCCTCGGCCATCGTCCGGAATATCATCAAAAGCAACAGTTGGTGTAACACATGGTAAATTTGAATCGATTGTGGATGCATTAAATGAGTATTAACGTGACGATTATCAATTGGTTATGATAATAAGTGTAAGAGGCATGTCATAAGTGATTTCGGGTCCAAAGAGAGACCTAAGTCTAAGCCAAGTTGGAAAATTACATGATAGACTAAAATTTCAAATGAGTATGCACAAGACTACACTTTGGACAAGCATATCTATAGATATATAAGGTTTTAGGTGATTCACAGCCTATCAAATGAAAGGTCTTTGAGTCTAGTTTCTAACACTTCAAACAGTTTGTCATTTGTACATTCCTACAAGAGGTTAAGATCAAATTACCAAAATCAGTCCACCTAGTTATTTTGGCGGACAGTGAAGCATGACTCGCTTCGCCAGACCGGGTGTGGATCCTACCTCCCTTGAAGGTGCTGGACAGTGAAGTAAGGCTCACTTCGCCAGACCGAGGACGACCCAGCTAGGGTATTTTAAGCAAATTCGAGGATCCACTTCTCCAATCTCTTTTGGACGAATTTTGGGGTTTTACTCCACTCTCTCAAAACCTCCAACTCCTCCCATATTCAAGGTAAGAAATCCCCATTATCTTTGTGTGAATTCCATCAATTTTACACTAGTATTGATTAATCTACACATAAAATACTCAGATCTTCAAGAAATTTCTTCAAGAACTCAAATGAGGGTTTTGAAAGATTTCTTCCAAAAAGGTAATGTCTTCACCCTCTAATTGATTCTAGCATTGGATTAATGATTATAGACTCTAGTTCATGAGATATGAGTTGATGGGTTTGATAGATAAGCATGGACGGTTATAGGTTTGGGTTGTTGATTGTTGATTATTGGTTAAGGTTGTTGTTTACTTTATGGGGGATAAATAATGGTATTGGTTATAGCAATTTGAGGTTTTAGAATTTATCTAGGAGAAAGAGAATGGGTTTTTGGGTGAAGAAACACCGTTAATGAGGGTTGTGAGGCTTTATACTCACCAAGTGTTTGATAAAATGCCTAAGTGACCAAAACATGAGCATCATAGCTAATATGGAATCCCTTTGACTTGTATTGCTATAGATTAAAGTTCAAAAGGGTTGACAAACGTTGTATTACGATCAAGAGTAGGAAGTTAAGGTATGTGAGGCTAACTCTCTTTACGTTTGGGAATGTCTATGATTCTCCCTACGTCCCATTGATTATGACTATTACTAGATTCCTCTGAAAGTGATTATTCCTTAGTTCCATGAATAGTCGTAAAACTTCTATTCTCTAGCTTCATAACTCATTCATGACTTTCGTTCTAAACGTTTTACAATCAGTGAATAATTAATATAGACTTGGGTTTGATGTCTATGGGTCTCAGTCTAGATTATCAGCATGACAGAAACAGTTAAAGTTTAAGTTTTCATAATCAGTTCATGAATACAGGTCTCAGTCTAGTTCTATTCAGCATTAAAGTATCATGTAACTCAGTATGGTTTAGTATTTCAATATGATTCTTAGTTCCTGAATGTTGAAAATCTGTATTTGGGCCTGAGGCCATAGTTTATATGCTTTATGCATACTTGGGCCTGAGGCCGTAGTTTATGCTTTATGCGTGTTTGGGCCCGAGGCCGTAATTTATGCTTTATGCATTTTTGGGCCTGAGGCCATAGTTATGTATACGTATACTTGGTCCTGGGGCCGTAGCTTGTGCACATATATATTGGGCCCGTGGTCGTAGCATATTCAGATAAACAGGTTGTTCATCATTCAGAAGATGGATTATTCATATTCTTACTTACTTTGTTCAGTTCAATTACTATTTATCAATTCAGTTATCAGTTATCATTTTAGTTCGAGTTTCAATAGTTATCCTTTCAGTTATTTATTATCAATTCTCAGTTACCAGCTTAGTTTTAGTTTCAGCATTTATAATTCTTTCTTTCAGTTGTTTTACATACAGTGCAATTCAAATGTACTGACATCCCTTTTACCCGAGGTCTGCATCTCACGATGCAGTTAATGATTTATAGGTTGATGATTCAGAGCGCTAGGATTCTCGTACCAGCTATTTGGTGATCCCTAGTTATTTTGAGGCATTATCATTACCTTTAAGTATTCAGTATTTTCATACAGTCAATGTCTTCAGTACTTTATTACAGGCTTCATAGATTAAAGTAATAGTTAGACAGAGTTGCAAGCTTTTTGTGTTAAGCAATGTTGTCTACAGACATGTTTCAGACTTGTATTAGTGCTTCCACACTTTGATTTTTATCATTCAGACTTTCAGTATATCAGCATGTGTTAGTTTATCTTCCACATTTAGTATGTTATGATATCACATGCTGATTCAGCCAGCCAGTTGATTCGCTCGGTCACATGTAGCCAGGTACTGAGTGTCATGTTACGTCCAGGCCCAGGTTCGGGGTGTGACAAATATTGGTATCAGAGCACTAGGTTCAAGAGTCCTACGGAGTCTATGAATCCGTGTCAAGTGGAGTTTCCTTTATAAGTGTGTGTCGGCCACTCATATAAATGGTTAACTACCAAGACATCCAAGATCGTCTCATTTCTTTCTACTCTAGATCGTTCCATGAAACTTACAGAAATAGGTAATCTTCTCTTACTATCGAATTACATGCGTATCGAATGCCCAAGCGACACACAAGAAAAGTCTAAGGTTCTAGAAAGGATGATTTTCCTACTGTGGTATAACTATGGTGTCCATGTTGGTAACAAATGAGATTTGAGAGGAGGTTGAAAGTGGGATGCAATGGATAGTCGCACAAATTAGAGAATAACTGCATCAGAAAGTAAAAAGCACTCATTATGTTTTATGGTTATCAACTTATCGCAGTTACCAATTATACAGTCTTTTAGTTAGCAGCTTTCTGGTTATTCAGTGTGCCATTTATTTGTTATTCAATTACCATAGCTCCAACTTTTAGTGTATCCAACTTCTGCTGACATGGGAGTATACGATGATTCCTACATGTACGAAAAGAAAATATAAGAACAGTGATTATAGAGAAATCGTCACATGTTTTAGGTCTGAATTAAGACCAAGACTCGCCGGATTGTGTAGGAAGTGAGTTATAAGATGATGGTATCTCTAAAGGACATGTTTGTGTATAGTAGTGTATCCATATGCGTTTACCTCACAGAACAATTTCATTTTTAATTCTTAGCAATTGAGCCACATGTTGGATGATGATAATTTAGATGTCATACCCTACAGTGTAGCAGGTTAAGAATTTGACAGCAAATGGCCTATAATTGGTCATTATAGTTTTGGACAAAAAAAAAGAGACTAAGGGAAAAATTCCGAGCAGTCAAAAATGTTTGATATTACCAGAGATGTATTTTTCATACGACTCATGCATCTAAGAAACCATGATGTATGAAATGAGAATCAACATCAGCCGATATGAAATTTCAGGGCATGATTTTAAGTTGCTCATATTTATTCATACTAGAACTAGAATGTACCACCTTAGTAAGTTACTAGAAGAAGTAGGTATTAATGTGAGATAAAGGATATGACAGTTCCCCTTAAGTTATGTGACTAAGTTCTTACCACGAATGTTTATAATCTTATATGATTTTAAAGTATATAGAAAGTTAGGGGTTAGATATCCCTATTTTGTTTAAGACAGATGGAATTTCCCTAAGTGTAATCCATGTGCATAGTTCGAAAAGAATGATAGTGTACGGCAAAAGAATATGGTCAGATGATGAGGGAAGTTAGGATAAATCTTATGCTTCACTTTAGCTATTCAAAGCAGAGCAAGAAAATATGATGCTAGCGGGTGGGTAGTAAAAGAATAGTAAATACGTTTTGAGTAAATATAGTGAATTAGCAAATTCAGCAGATCTCGTAGAGGTAAGATTTGATTCACTTAGCCAGGTTAACTCTAGTGAGTGGATGACAGTTTGAAATACCGAACATGTGTTAGAACCCAAAGAGTTTAAGTTAAACCCGAAGTACAGGGACAGTGTGAAAATAATCAGCTAGTAGTGAGAAAGCAAGCTATAGAAGAATAACCTTTAGGAATTATCAAAATTTTGTTTCTCCAAGACTGAAAGTGTGAGCATAGTTAAATTATTAAGATTGTGTATCGTAGTTGTGAATACATTAGCTTTCCGTTATGTGAATAATTTAGTTTTTCTAAATTCAAAAGTAAGTTGGAAGATGAGCCGTCATTGACGTAGAGTGCAAAGAATTGCAGAAAATAAGGAAAGTTATTTGGATCCCAACAAAAAGAGAAGGATCCCCAAATATAAGACCTTTGGTCTAAGGGGTGATGTGAAAATTTTCAGTAAGTCCAGTTAGAGATTTGAAACCCGAATAGTTAGCATGGGATATGAAAAAGAAAATCAGTTCGGGAATGAGGAAAAATTATATAATCACCACAATATGTCTAGCATGTGTAAGAAACACAAAGTGAGTAGAATGATCAACGAGCTTAGTTATTGATTATAAAGTGATCACATAAAAGCTATAAAATCATGCCTATTTAAGTGTTATGAGGGTACTGCCATTGCAGGAGACTCTAAAATTTAGAGTACATGTCAAAGACTAGTTCACAATAATACTATAAGTGTTTTCATGACGTGCTTAAAAAGATAATCAAGTGTGGGAAGTATAGCTCATGAAAGAGGTAGACAAGAGAACTATGTTGAAAGAATTTCACTGCTTAGACAAGGTAAGAGTTCGACTTTTGGACACCAAAGATAGTGGAGTTGTTGTCTAGAACAGGACATGTTCCTCCTTAGTAGCCGCAGTGAAGGAGAAACGGTTTGATGATCCCTACTTGTTGTAGCTTAAAGAGAGGATATTCACATGCATAAGACAATGGCTTTTGAACAAAGGGGGGGGGGGTGATGGTACCTTGAGGTACCAGGATATATTGTATGTTCCAACCATAGATGGACTTAGCGATGAAGGAAGATGTTAGAAGCCCATAATTCCATGCATTCTATCCACCCAGTTTTCCCAAAGATGTATCATGATCTTAAGGAGATTTATTGTTGGAGCGACATGAGAAAGAAAGTTGCAGACTTTGTGGCCAAGTGTCTGAATTGTCAACAAGTGAAAGTTGAGCAGCAGAAAACAAAGTGTTTATCTCAAAACACACACATCCTTTAGTAGAGATGGTAAATATGTAACTTATAATAGAAATCCCTCTTCAAAAGTTGTCGTAGGTTAGGGTGAAGTGAATCTTTCTCTCGGCGTTAAGTAGATTTGCTAACGTGCACGAGCAGCATGAAAACTCAGGCCACAACCAATCTAACGCCACCGGCGAGCTCAGTAACACCGGTCACTACTGTATGGCGCATGCAAAACCACTAACGCTTGGATGTTTTCTTCCAATTCAGTTTCAAACAATACGTGAAGATCCAGGAGAGGGTGAAGTAAAAGAGCATCAACTCAATTTATCTAGGACATGAGATGGGCGAAGAACAGGGGAAAAGATCCCACGCCGGCTTCAATTTTATGATATAGCCAAATCCACGGCGAATTTTTCAGCTATGTCTCAAAAACCAGTGCCAATGAACAGGAAACCAAATCAGTGGAAGAGAAATCTTATAAGAGAAATCAAAGCTCTCAAATGGGTAAGGCACTCACATACGTTCCTCCAGATCTGCATGGAGATACAATTGTAGTGACGATTGTAGATGAAGATATTAAGGAACAACATAACTATTGGAGCAATTCTCTCAATGGCTATGTTCTGGGTGAAAATCCTTGTTTCAAATCTAGGGAGAATTATGTTGATAATGTGTGGGATTTTGTTAACAAACCAAAAATTCTATATTATGATGATGGCTACTACATATTCAGATTTGATTCGAAGGAAGATAGGGATAGAGTCATGCAATTAGGTCCCTATACTTTTCATAACAAGTCGTTTATATTGAAGAATTGGTCGATTGATTTTGTTTTTGACCCAGAGTGTTTGAATGTAATTCCACTGTGGGTAAGATTTCCAAACTTACCAATTGGATATTGGTCTACTGAGGTTCTTAGTAAACTGGCCAGTGTAGTAGGCAAGCCTATGCACACTGACTTGTATACTGCTGAGATGGATCGTATTTCATTTGCTAGAGTTCTAGTAGAATCAGATATCTTTCATCCCCTCCCTAGTGATATTGAAATCCACACCCCAGTAGGAATTATTCGTCAAAGAATTGAATATGACTGAAATCCAAAATATTGCATGGATTGTGCAAAGGTTAGGCATACTATTGAGGAATGTAGACAGAGTAAGGCTCAGGAGACTAATGGAGAATTTGATGAGCAGAATAATAGGAAAAGAGGGGCTATAAGGAGGGAAAAGGTGGAGACTAAATAGGTGGAAAAATATATGAATACCATGTCCAATGAACCAACTATTAATGCTAAAAACACTAATGTAGAAAGGGACAATGCAATAGGTTCACAAATGACAGAAATAACTTGGATAATAGTGAATTCCTAGCATTATCAGAAGTAATAAGGAGATAGGGAAGGTATGGCAAAAGAGTTGCTGAGGATGGTGTGGATGAGCAGGCACCAGTTGGTTATTCTACTAGCCATATTGGTATCACTAACAGGTTTGAGGTCTTTAATCAAGGTGGTACCTCATCTGATGCTGGGAAGGGTGGACATGACCATCATATACCTCCATGATTATAAGTACTTGGAATATTATAGGGCTTAATAGGCCCTTTAAACTGAAGGAGATGGTACTCTTTCTGCAAAAGTACAAAGTAGAGGTAATGGGAATAGTCGATATAATGGTGAAAGAGAATAAAGTTAGGAGAATAACACGGAAAATAGCAAGGGATTGGAGAGTTCAATATAACTATGACCATGCTTATAATGTTCGTATTTGGATATTGTGGAAGTCTCACGTTCATATTCAAATACTGGAGGTAGATGATGAATTTATCCACTGTGAAGTGGAAGACCCTAATAGTCATAAGAAATGGCTACTCACTGTGATATATGCATATAATGAGTTGATTCCAAGGCAACAGCTATAGGACAAGCTTACTGTTATAGGTACAAATATTAAAAATGAGTGGCTGATTAGTGGAGATTTCAATAACGTACAGCAAGCAGATGACATTATTCGAGCCCCTATAACACAGGCATAGGTACAAGGCTTTAAGGATTTCTTTGATAGAATGCAATTCACCCCCTTGAAGATCACGAGAAGGTACTATACTTGGTGCAATAAGAGAGATGAAAATGCAAGGGTGTACAGTAAAATAGATTGGGCATTTGGGAACTATAGCTGGATGATGAATAATGGTCATATTGAGGTAGAGTTTTTGAATCCGGGAGTTTCTCACCATTCACCTATACTAATGGATTGCATGCTTGGCTTGGCACAACAACACCTGCATCCTAGACCATTTAGACTGTATCATACAGTCCTTCACCATCTTGATTTTACAAGAATAGTGAAAGAAGTATGGACACAGACTATTGAAGGTATAGGGCAGTCAAGGACATGGCATAAACATAAAAGACTCAAGGAGGAATTAAGGGGTTTGAACAACTACATGGCATCCTACCAGCAGAAACTGAATCAAGCAAAGTAGAAATTGGAACTGGTGCAACACCAATTGTCCCTTCAACCACTAAGGCAAGAGCATATAGAGCTGGAAAGAGAAGTTGTGTTGGAAGTGGGGCAATGTAGAGGAACAAGTGCTTAGGCAGAAGTCTAGAGCCACTTATATACAACATGGGGATGCAAATACAAAGTACTTCCATGCCCAATGGAAGATGCGCACAACTGCTAACACAATGATTTCTATTCATAATGATGCAGGTATCAAAGTTACAAATCCTAAACAAGTGGAGATTCAAATTATGGATTTCTTTAAGAAGTTGATGGGGTGAGTCATCACCAATACACCCTTGTCCAAATGCTGAGGTGATAAAGAAAGAAGCTTGTCTATCAAGGAAACAACAACTGGAGATGATCAAAACTGTCACATTGGAGGAAGTAGTGGGGGATATCAAGAGTATGCCAACTGATAAAGCACCGGATGTAGATGGTTTTCCAATAGAGTTATTCACTCAACAATGGGAGGTGGTCAAAGAGGATATGATTGCTGATGTCCTGGACTTCTTCCAAATAAGGAAATTATCAAAGGCTATCAACAACACTGCTATTACTCTAATACCTAAAGTCACTAACCCAACACAGGTTAAGGATTTTAGGACAATAGCATGTTGTACAACAATTTATAAAATCATAACAAAGGTTATAACTGGTAGACTAAAGACAGTAATGAATTATCTAGTGGGGAATTCATAATCACCATTCATTGAGGGAAGGAAAATTACTGATAATATTCTTTTCACTCATGAATTGTTCAAAGGTTATACCAGGAAAGGGATATCTGCAAGGTGTGTACTCAAAGTTGATCTTAGAAAGGTATATGATACCTTGGATTGATTTTTTTGGAGAAAGATGTTGATAGACCTAGGATTTGCACAAAGATTCATTGAATAGATAATGGAATTCTTAACAACAGTGTCCTATTCCTTAACTTTAAATGGAGGGCTCACAAAGACATTTAAAGGTAAAAGGGGAATAAGACAGGGGGACCCTATTTCACCTTATCTATTTGTGATTGCTATGAAATATTTGCAAAGGGAATTCAGTCAACTTGCATTGAATAAGGAGTTTCATTTTCATCCAAGATGCAAAAGATTAGGAGTGGCACATGTATGTTTAGCTGATGATCTTTTGATGTTTTGCAAATCTGATTTGAAATCTATCAGACTGCTTCAGGATGCATTCATGAAATTTTCAAAAGTTTCAGGCCTGCAAGCTAATCCGGACAAACGTTCAATTTACCTTGCTGGTATCACTGAAAGGATGAAAGAAGTCATTTTGCAGGAACTCAGATATAATGAAGGCAGACAGCCTTTCAAGTATCTAGGGGTGCCATTATCTTCAAAAAAGCTAACAAATCAACAATGACGGCCACTGGTTGAGAGGATAACTGTAAGGATCAATTGTTAGACTTCAAAGTTATTGTCATATTCTGGAAGACTACAACTTATTAAATCAGTAATCTTTGGGGTGCAATCTTACTAGGCTCAAGTTTTCTTATTGTCAAGGAAGATAAGAAAAATGATTGAAGTTATATGTATAACCTACTTATGGACAGGTCAGGCAGAAGTATCTAAGAGAGCTTTGGTAGCTTGAAATAGAATCTTTTTACCACAAACAATGGGACGCCTAAATGTGATAAATCTATGCAACAGGAACAGAGTTGCAGTAGTAAAACTTCTATGGGCAATCACCAAGAAGAAAGATTGTCCTGGGATTAGATGGATTCGCTCCTAGTACATGAAGAACAGGAATATTGAAACTATGCTTACACCTAAGAATGCAGCTTGGGTAGTCAGGAAAGCTATTGAGCTTAGGAAGTTAATATTGGAACTACCTACCTTACAAGGTGATGTACATGCAAGAATGACAGCACTACAAAACACAGACGGTAGGTTCAACATCAAGAAGTTATATAAAATGCAAACTCCTCAGGGACAGAAGGTCTACTGAAAATGTTTGATTCTGCATCCTCATATACATCCTCGACATAAGTTCAACTTATGTATGGACATACAAGGGAGATTACCAACAGTTGACAGATTGCAGAAGATGGGCATACAAGCCCCTCAAATGTGTGTTTTCTATGATCAGGAAGATAAACTATTTGAACACCTTTTTTTTGAATGCTCATACACGAAGACTATATGGCAGAGACTACTGAATTGGTTGGGGGTTCAAAGGCATATTGAAACTTGGAATGAGGAACTACACTGGGTGTCTACCTATGCTAAAAGGAAGCAAGGAATTGGCAACATCATTGTAGCTGTTTTTGGTATGCTGATATATATCTTATGGAGAGATAGGAACATGATTAGATTTTAAAATGGGAGAACTTTATCATAGAAGATATGTCGAGAGATAGAAGCTTATATACGCATTAAAAGCAACCTCGACAACAACTGGCAGAAGCACATGAGGGCCTTGAATAGCTACCTTTAGCTAGGAATGCACTCTTGTTTCTGTTTTATGTTTATGATTACAGATTAGTAAAGTGTATAGGTTGAGGTATGTATAGATGTATAGTTGATACACCTTGTAGGTGTGGAGCTAAGAGTAGTGTCAAATAGAGACAATGATCTGGTCAGCAGAGTCCTATTTAGTAAATGTTCAATTTTTTGATAAATAAAATGATAGTTTATAAAAAAAAAATAGGACTATCTCGCTCATTTTGAGAGCATGATTTTTATGGGAGAAGGTGTAGATTGCCAATTAGTTGGTTCAAAGTTGGCGAATCAGAGTTGTTGGGACCAGAATTGGTCAATCAGTCAAAGTAGAAAGTCAAGTTGATTCAATAGCATTTTAAGACAGCTATGAGTCTCCAAAAGTCCTATTAGAACATGAAATATAGAGACCTATAGTTTCAAGTTTATGATTGGGTGTTTCTAAAAGTTTCGCATATGAAAAGTGTTATAAGATTTGGGAGGAAAGGAAAGCTCAATCCCAGATACATCGGCCCATATAGGATCCTATGAAGGAATGGGTAAGCAACTTATGAGTTAGAATTTCCACCATAATTAGCAGTTGTACACCAGTATTTCACGTGTCATGTTATAACATTCAAGTTTCCAGTATTCAAATCTCATGTCACGACATTTGTGATTCAAGTATTTAGATCTCATGTTAGAACATTCATATCAGTTTGGTACATAGATACTCATGTCAGTCCAGCACTCAGATATTCATGCCAGCTTACTACTCATATATTGATGTTAGTTCAGTGCTCAGATATTCATATCATTTCGGTACTCAAATATTCGTTCCAGTTCAGAATTCGTATATCCATGTTAGTTTAAAATTTACATATCCATGATAGACTAGTATTCACGTATATGTTTCATGTTATGCGTATTATGATGCCCTTTGAGGCTTATGTTATGCTCTGTTAGCGGGCAGGTGTTTTGGAGAAATGTTGAAGGTAACTAACCTTCTCCTGCATACATTATATTAAAATCTCCATGTCTTTCAGTATATAGTCAGTTTAGTAGCAATTCAATCTAGTACCTATTCAGTTCAGTATCTCATCAGTTCAGTAATCGTGTATTCATTCAATTTAGTATGCAAATGTTAATGAATGTTCATGTTCCCACCAGACCCATTTAAGGTCCGGAGTTATCCGAAGATACAACAAGGATAATCATTCGAGGACGAATGACCCCAAGGGGGAGATAATGTAACACCCCGTAAATTTGAATCAGTTGTGGATGCATTAAATGAGTATTAACATGATGGTAACCAATTGGTTATTATAATAAGCGTATGAGGCATATCATAAGTGATTTGGGGTCCAAGGAGAGACCTAAGTCTAAGCCAAGTTTGAAAATTACATGATAGACTAAAATTACAAATGAGTACGCACAAGACCACACTTTGTACGAGCATATATACAGATATCTAAGGTTTTAGATGATTCACATCCTATCCATTAAAAGGTTTATGAGTCAAGTTTCTAACTCTTCAAACCTTTCGTCATTTGGACATTCCTACAAGAAGTTATGATCAAATTACCAAAATCAGACCACCCAATTATTTTGGTGGACAGCGAAGTGAGACTCGCTTCGCCAAACCGAGAGCGGATCCTGCCTTCCCTTTAAGGTGCTGGACAGCAAAGTGAGGCTCACTTCACCAAACCGGGTGCGGCCCAGCTAGGGTATTTTAAGAAAATTCGGGGGTCCACTTCCCCAATTTTGTTTTGACGAATTCTAGGGTCTTTCCTCCACTCTCTCAAGACCTCCAACTCCTCCCATCTTCAAGGTAATCAATACCCATTATCTTTGAGTGAATTCCATCATTTTTACACTAGTATTGATAAATCTACACATATAATGCTTATATCTTCAAGAAATTTCTTCAAGAACCTAAAGGAGGCTTTTGCAAGATTTCTTCAAAAAAGGTAATGTATTCACCATCTAATTGATTCTAGAATTGGATTAATGATTATAGACTCTATTTCATGAGATATGAGTTGATGGGTTTGATAGATAAGCATGGACGGTTATAGGTTTGGGTTTTTGATTGTTGATTATCGGTTAAGGTTGTTGTTAACCTTATGGGTGATAAAGAATGGTATTGATTATAGCAATTTGAGGTTTTAGAATTTATCTAGGAACAAGAGAATGGGTTTTTGGGTGAAGAAACACAATTAATGAGGGCTGTGAAGCTTTATACTCACTAAGTGTTTGATAAATGCCTAAGTGACCAAAACATGAGTATCATAGCTAATATGGAATCCGTTTGACTTGTATTACTATAGATTAAAGTTGAAAGGGGTTGAAAAATATTGTATTACGCTCAAGAGAAGGAAGTTATGGTATGTGAGGCTAACTCTCTTCACATTTGGGAATGTCTATGATTCTCCCTACGTCCCATTCAATATGACTATTACTAGTTTCCTTAGAAAGTGATTATGCCTTAGTTCCATGAATAGTCGTATAACTTCTATTCTCTAACTTCATAACTCATTCATGAATTGCGTTCTAAATGTTGTACAATCAGTGAATAATTAATATAGACTTGGGTTTGACTCCTATGGGTATTAGTTTAGATTATCAACATGTCATAAACAGTTAAAGTTTTAGTTTTCATAACCAGTTCATGAATACATTTCTCAGTCTAGTTCTATTTAGCATCCAAGTATCATGTAACTCAGTATGGTTCAGTATTTCAGTATGATTCTTAGTTCTTGAATGTTGAACACATGTATTTGGGCCTGAGGGCGTAGTTTATATGCTTTATGCATACTTGGGCCGGAGGCCATAGTTTATGCTTTATGTGTGTTTGGGCCTGAGGTCGTAGTTTATGCTTTATGAATTTTTGGGATTGAGGCCGTAGTTATGTATACGTATACTTGGGCCTGAGGTCGTATCTTGTGCACATATATATTGGGCCCGAGGCCGTAGCTTATTCAGATAAACACGTTTTTCATCATTAAAAAGAGGGAGTATTCACATCCTTACTTCCATTGTTCAGTTCGATTATTGTTTAACATTGAGTTATCATTTCAGTTTCAGTTTCAATAGTTATCCTTTCAGTTATCAATTATCAATTCTTAGTTATCAGCATTTATAATACTTTCTTTCAATTGTTTTACATACTAGTGTAATTCAAATGTACTGACGTCCTTTCTTCCGGGGCCTGTATCTCACGATGCATGTAATGATTTACAGGTTGACGATTCAGAGTGCAAGGATTCTCGTACCAGCTATTTGGTGATCCTAGTTCTTTCGAGGCATTATCATTATCTTACAATCTTCAGAATTTTCAGACAATCAATGTTTTTAGTACTTCATTAGAGGCTTCATAGACTAGAGTAACAGTTAGACTGAGTCACAAGCTTTTTGTGTTAAGCAATGTTGGCTATAGATATGTTTCAAACTTGTATTAGTGTTTCCATACTTTGATTTTCATCATTCAAACTTTCATTATATCAGCATATGTTAGTTTATCTTCCGTATTTAGTATGTTATGATATCACATTCTGATTCAGCCAACCAGTTGGTTTGCTCGGTCACATGTAGTCAGGTACCGAGTGTCGTGTTACGTCCAGGCCCAAGTTCGGGGCGTGACAGTTGGTGCCTGAGGGACAGGTGTAGCAGAGGTCTCTAAAGCCTGGCTTGCACTATCCTAACCCTCATAAGTGCTATGTGAGGAGGAAGGCTGCTCTTGCATTGAGTCGCCCTTTGACGCTTCCCGTTATGGGGATTATGAACTAGATTTGGATGGGTCGGGTTTTCTTCCTTGTCCTGCTGAAGCTTTCTTGGTGATTATCTTTTGGAGGGCGACGGGTAAAGTGATTTTGCCTCTACCTCTAGAAGGTTCACCCCTCCCTTTTTAAGTGTCACCGCGGCCACGAGATCTAACCATTTTTTGTAAGAAGCAACATCATAATTCATTTGTAACTCAATTGCACACACACATTATATCACAGTGCAGAACATGAGTGCAGGGTGGGGAAGTGCAGTTCGCACAATTGCAAGTGCGGCCGCAGACTGGGTTGTGTAGACCGCATAATTTGGACTTGAGGCTGCAGACATAGAAATGTGGTCCACACATTTTTTGAGTGCGACCGCAGAATTGAAGTGCATTCCGCATATTTATCATTAGGCCGCATAATAGATTTTCAAAAAGTTCAAACTCTATGATGACAGAGATTGGCCTGATCTGCGGTCGCACAAACTTTTCTGCGGCCGCGGTGGAAACGTTCTGATGTGATCAGTTTTTGTAGGGGTATTGAATAGTTACAGGTAAACGATTTGCAATTTCTGTGGTCCGCACAATTTCAAGTGCGGCCGCAGAATCTAGGGTTTTCAAGTTTTTGCACAGACTCAACATGGTATTAACAATTAAGCATGCAAATTAATTTACCAAGTCCCCATAAAGTAACTAGTAATTGATCCAACACAGATTAACCCCCACATGGCAGTAAAATTGAAATCTATGGACAAATGGCCTAAAACTACCTAACAAATTATAAATTAAACTAAAAGTTGGAACATTCTATGAGAAATTAAGTATACTAGATATGAAGGAGTGCAACTAAATGATCACAAATGTGGATGGAGTGTGGCAGATGATTGAACAGATGATTTCCAAGTTTTAGAGTTTAGAGTGCTCAGAGAGGGAAAATTTTTGTACACTAGCCTTAGGCTGCTATTTATACTTGCAAGAAGACATGGAAACAAAAGGAGGAGTGTGGCCGCAGAATTCTTTCTGCGGTACGCACTCTGTAACCTGGAGTCTCAAAAGCGTTTGTTGATCTGCGGTCTGCAGAATTTGTGGTGCGACCACATATTTTGGTTGCGAACCGCATAATTTGGTGTGCGGCCGCAAATTAGCCTTTCTCTAACAGACCAAACTTCAGAGAGTTTGTAATTTCCTCCTTCCAAGTTGTGATGTCCGCACAAGATTTGTGTTTCCACAGTTTCCTTCTGCGGTAGCATTCAAAATTATGCGTTCCGCACAATACATATGCGGTCCTCACTTTTTCCACACTTAACCAATTTTTCTGAGCACAGTTCCTGTAAAGCATACTCATTCCTGCAATATACTTCATATTCACTTAGCACAAAATAAGACATGTCTACAAAAGAAGAAAAATAAAACATAGGTTACCTCCCAAGAAGCACCTGATTTAACGTCGAGGCACGACCCAGATTACCATCACTTCAAACGAATAACTTCCACCACGTAGCCATCATCAGCTTGTCCTAAATAATGCTTCACCCGGTGACCATTGACTTGGAATACCTCATAATTTTTGTTTTTCAAGTCCAATGCACCAAAATGTGTCACACCAAAAATTTCAAAGGTACCACTCCATTTGGATTTCAGCTTTCCGATAAACATCTTCAATCGGGAGTTGAACAACAAAACAAGATCGCCCAACATGAACTCATTGTTTCGGATGTATTTAACATAAAGGTACTTCAACTTCTCTTTGTACAAGGACAAACTTTCATATACATGGTACCAGAACTCATCCAATTTATTCAAATCTGCAACCCGCAAGTTGGCGGCTGCATCCCAATCAAGATTCAACTTCTTTAAATCCCACATGGATTTGTGCTCAAGTTCCTCCAGAAGATGATAAGATTTTCCAAATTACAAATGTAAACCGGTACGGTGACATCCCGATATGAGTTTTGAAAGTAGTCCGATAAGCCAATAGTGCATCATCAAGATTCTTTGACCAATCTGTCTGGTTAGCATTCACTTTTTTGGACAAGATACTATTTATCTCCCGGTTGGAGACTTCCTCTTGACCATTAGCTTGTGGATGATAGGGAGTCATAACTTTATGAGTGACACCATACTTGCTAAGCAAAGTGTCAAAAGACTTGTTGCAAAAATGCGACTCCCCATCGCTTATGATAGCCTGCGGGCGCGGAGTACCAAATCTTGTGAAAACATTCTTCTTCAAGAATTCCACCACAATCCTCGTTCATTGTTGGGTAGAGCAACAGTCTCAACCCATTTAGACACATAATCAATTGCGACTAAGATGTAGGTGTTTCCACAAGAACTCAGAAAAGGACCCATGAAGTCAATAACCCACATATCAAAGATATCAATCTCCAAAATGGTAGTGAGAGGCATTTCATTCTTCTTCGAGATTCCACCGGCCCGTTGGCATTCATCACATCTCTTCACCATATCACTTGCATCTTTGTTGAGAGTGGGCCAATAGAAACCGCAACTTAGCACTTTAATCGATGTTCTTGCTCCGCCATGGTTACCACCATAAGGCGAAGAATGACAAGCTTCAAGAATAACATTTTGCTCTTCATCGGGTACACATATTATAATTACCCCATCCGTGAAAATATGGAAGAGGTAAGGCTTGTCCCAATTTTAATCTTGACAATCGCGTTTAAGCTTCTTCCTTTGATTTGAAGAGAACTCATCTGGGATGATTCCACAAACAAGAAAGTTTGCTAGATCGGCGAACCATGGCACCTCCTTCATTGAAATGGCCAAGAGTTGCTCATCGTAGAAGGAGTCAATGATTTAAAGGCCATCATGCAGCCTCCCCTCCTCCTCCAAATGAGACAAGTGGTCTGCCACTTGATTTTCACTCCCTTTTCGATATTGGATGTCAATATCAAAGTCTTGCAACAATAGCACCCAACTCATCAACCTAGCTTTTGGATATTTCTTTCTCATAATATAGGGAAGTATCCCATGATCCATATGAACAATATCCTTTGCACCCATCCAGTAGGGGCGGAACTTCTCAATAGCAAACACAATGGGAATGAGCTCTTTTTCGGTAATAGTGTAACTGACTTGGGTGTCATTCATGGTCTTGTTGATATGTTTCCCAAAACTGCTCCAACCTATACATCACTAGCATCACACATGAGCCTAAAAGGAATACTCCAATTAGGAGTGGTGATAATGGGAGTAGTTGTCAACTTGAACTTTATCAAATCAAAGGCTCTCATGCAATTATCATCGAAGTGAAATGTAGAATCTTTCTCCAAAAGCTTGCACAAGGGGTTCACCACTTTGGAAAAATCCTTTATGAAGCACCAGTAGAACCCCGTGTGGCACAAGAAATTTCTCACGCCTTTCACTGATGTTGGAGGTGGAACTTTAGAAATCACCTTTATCTTCGCCTTGTCGAACTCAATGCCCTTATTTGAAATTTTGCGGCCAAGGATAATGCCTTCCGCTACCATGAAAAGGCATTTCTCCCAATTCAACACCAAGTTCGTTTCTTCACACCTTGCCAGTACTTTATCCAAATTAGCCAAGCAATTATCAAAGGAATCCCCGACTACCGAAGAGTCATCCATGAAGACTTCAAGGTAGTCATCTACTATATCCGTAAGGATCGCCATCATACACCGTTAAAAAAATTTCGGTGCATTGCATAAGCCAAATCGCATTCGCTTGAAAGCGAAAGTACCATAGGTACAAGTGAAAGTTATTTTCTCTTGATCTTTCGAGGTAATAAGGATTTTGTTGTAGCCCGAATATCCATCTAGAAAGCAATAGTAAGCACGACCGACCAACTTATGAAGCATTTGGTCAAGGAAGGAGAGTGGAAAATGGTCGTTTCTTGTGACTTTGTTCAGCTTTTGATAGTCGTTACACACTCTCCACCCGGTCACCGTTCTTGTTGGAATCAACTCATTCTTATCATTGGTGACCAGAGTTATGCCCCCCTGAGAAGTCCATGAACGGTTAGAAATGTGATAGATAACCTCGGCATCTAACCACTTGATGATCTCCTTTTTTACCACGTCTTGCATAGCTTCGTTGAGTCTCCTTTGATGTTCAATGGAGTGTTTGGCATATTCTTCCAAGTTAATCTTGTGCATGAAAAATGTGGGGATTATTCCCCGAATATCCGCCAAAGTCTACCCAATAGCTTTATTCCTCTTGTGGAGCATTGCCAATGTAAAGTCAACCTGCAGGTTGATCAAACAAGAGGAAAGAATTGTCACGACCCAAACCGATGGGCCGCGACGGGCACCCGGTACCTTACTCAACCGAGTACCAATATAACGTGTCTTTTCATGTCATACTATCATAGATAACCAAGCCGGAAGGCTACCGTGAGACAAGTAGAATACAACATGTGATACCAACTTATACATAAGACATACGGGCTTATAAGACCAAAATAACCATTCGTATACTGAATATAGGCCGACAAGGCCATACAATCTTTTACGTACATGGCATCTATCTACAAGCCTCTAAGAATACATAATTTTTATAACGGCCGGGATAGAGTCCCGCCATACCAAACGATACATGTCTAAATAATACTAACCAAACAAGCAACTCTGAAGCAAATGGAGCGCACCAACATCTTCCGTTGAGCTGATAGCCTACTTGGAGGGTTCTTGACCTGTCTATCGGGACTTGCGGGCATAAAACTCAGCGTCCCCAAGCAAAAGGGACGTTAGTAAAAATAATGTATTGAGTATGTAAGGCACATAAATAAGTACATAACTGACATGGAAGAAATATAGAGTAAATGACTCAACCAGTAACTCTAGAAAACTTTGTAAATCATGAAATACCTATAGTTTCATGCATATGCGTATGAATGTCATGTCGTGCATAGATACATGTTTCATAACATCATCAGCCTTTGAGGGCATCCCATCATATCATCTCGGCCACTGTGGACAAATTATCAACGTATACCAGCTGATCAGGTGGTGGTGCATATATAACGCCGTAATATTTTCTCATATCCCATATAATAATAATATACATATATATGCGTATATAACACCATCTAAGTAAAGGGTCAGTGTACATGTATAAATGCAAGAAATTCATAAGAAATACGTGAATAAAGTTTCTTGAAATGCCATAAAACTTAATATGCCTTTTTGGATAAACTTTATCAAATACATATCTTTATGAGACCCATGAACAGAAGATAATTATAATTTACATGGGGAATCAAGAATATAGACGCCCATAGTATTTCTATGAATAGTGTATTTTATGGAAACTGTGTGTTTTCTCGTTTCTTCTGTATAATTTGGATCATGCCAAAAAAAAAGAAGGGATAGCCTTAACATACCTGAACCGATTCTCTTGACAATCCTTCTAACACCCGTTAATTGCGACAAAACATGGAACAAGTCGTATGAAAAGCTCAACACAATCACGTTGATTATGCAAAGAAAGTCTCGGCCGAAACCTTTCCATCCCCAAATAACGTTTCTTATGTGATGTTGCCAAGAAGCTCTTGGATAACGTTTCTTAGCCAGAGTAAAATTATTGGATAATGTAACATAATAATGGTGATAAACTAGCTAGCCTTGTGGATGTATGTTTTTCTTGTCTTCACTGAAAGAAGAAGCGAAAGCTTTCCCTAACTTATTACATGCCATGGCTTTCACTGACTTGTGCTTTTTGGGAAACACACTCCCATTCTTAGGTTTAAAAGGAAATACCACATTGCTTTTCTCACCTCCACCACGTCCCATATTACCTTCTTTTCCCTTTGCTTTGTTTCCTTTATTTATTGGCATATATATATATATATATATATATATATATATATATATATATATATATATATATATCTTTGTCTCTCTGCTGGTGGGTTTTATTGTTTTTCTGAATGTTGTTTATATTTCTGTAGTAAAATTCTTTGCCAAAGTAAAATTCTTGGCAAAAGTAAAACTCTTGGCCGAAAGAGATTTGGTTACGTTTTTGTTTTTATGTGCTTGGTGTCATATAATTCATGTAAGTGTGCCACCAACTAATTTTAATTAAGAGCCACTAAAAGAGTAAAAGGGGGTGCTGTCACGTTGGTTTATTTAATCTTTATTCAAGGACTTCAATTAATTCACCACTAATTATTAATTAACTAAGTAATGTCTCGTTACCCAATAATTAACTAATTACCCACATAATTAAGAATTATCCGAAATTACTTATAATACTACTCACTTTAAACACACATTATACACCTTACTATATTATGGCCATGGGGTACCTTATATGGTACTATTCCATAAATATCGGATATTAATGCTCGGCCCTATTTTATCCCAACATGCCAAACTTGGACGAAAAATCTTTTTCTTTGACTTGCTTCCCCTTTCACCTTAACTAATGTACTCATTACTTTCTTGAAATAGCATAATCTTTATAATCTCCGAATAATCTTTTCATTGGACTGATGTCAATTACCTTACGACAAATTCAACGTACAATACTACAGGGTGCAACATCGTCGTAATTTAATACTACGATGCGTCACATCATCGTAATATAATACTACAGGACGTAACATCATCGTAATATTGCAGGGTGTAACAAGAATAACCGGTAAAGTAGAACACGGGCCAAGGAATTCATACCTGAGATGTAGAGGCAATGGTTTCAACTCCAAGATAGGAGGCTCTTCAATTAAAGGCTTTGTAGGAGGAGTTTTCCTGTTCTAAAGATCCAAGGAAAGCTTCCAGGGTGCCTAGTTTTACGACCCTAATCCTTGCAAAGACTTAACACATTCCATGAAGACATCCATCTCGTCACCATCAAAATTGAGCAAGACGGGCTCCAACATGTCACCCACATTAATCGTGGCACTTGTGTCATCAATATTCACATCCGTCACCAAGTGCACGAATGAACACACTTCATTTCTATTCGGTTGCCTCATATATTTGCACACGTGGAGCACCACCTTTTCATCACCCACCCGGAAAGTGAGTTCTCCAGCTTCCACATCAATAAGAGCCTTCCCTTAGCAAGGAAAGGTCTACCAAGAATAATCGGCACCTCATAGTCTACTTCACAATCAAGAATACAAAATCCATTAGGAGAATGAACTTGGTCAACACGAACCAATACATCTTCAATCACCCCCAACGGTCTCTTCATTGTACGATCGGCCATTTGTAATCTCATAAATTTGGGTCTTGGTTTTCCGATTCCCAATGTCTTGGAAACCGAATAGGGTATCAAATTGATACTCGTCCCAAGATCACAAAGAGCTTTGGAAAATTTGGCACTTCCTATGGCACAAGGAATTGTGAAAGCACCGGGATCTTCCAACTTATGAGCCATCGAATGAACAATTTCACTCACTTGGTGAGTGACTTTGATAGTCTCAAAATTCATCGACCGCTTCTTTGTCACCAAGTCCTTCACGAACATGGCATAACCAGGTATTTTCTCAAAGGGTTCAACCAATGGCACATTTATCGAGAGACTCTTCATCATATCAATGAACGTTTTGAATTGATTTTCGCCATTTTACTTGGCAAGCCTTTGAGGATAGGGAGGAAGTGGCTTAGGCAATGTCACCTTAGTCTTTTGCACTACTGGTTCCGGTATGTCAATCACATGATCCCTAGACGGGTTCACATCCTCTTGAGTCTCTTCCTCCGTGTCATCAATATCAAGCCACACTTACTTATTTATTTTCACAACATTGTTCAGGATCCCTGTATTGTTCCCACCCTTTGGGTTCACCACCGTATCACTTGGTAGTGCCCCCTTAGGACTATAATTTAAATCTTAAGAGATTTGACCCATTTGCACTTCTAAATTACAGATTGATGTGTTGTTTGAGGCAAGTTGGGCATCAGAATCGGCATTCTTCTCCATAATTTGCTTGAACATGTTCTCAATACGACTCGTTTAATTGTTGGAGGAACTAGGACTATGAGAAGGATAAAGAGGTGGGTTTCTCAGTTGTTGATACATCGGGGGCCTTTGAAAACCTGACCCCCGATTTCCTTGGTTGTTGTTCCACCCACCTTGGTTGTTTCCTCCCCAATTGCCTTTGTTATTATTGTTATGCCAATTCCCTTGGTTATTGCTTCCACGCCAATTACCTTGATTGTTGTTATTCCAATTGCCTTGATTATTTCCACCACTCCAATTACCTTGATTTTAAGAATTCCAATTACCTTGATCGTTTGAAGGTCTTCGTTGTTGTTGACTAGGGGCTTGGAAGTTGTTTCTTTGCCCTTAAAAGTTGTTCACAAATTGGACCTCTTCTTCTTGGTCAATGTAAGAATCACCTTGATCAAATCCATTATCATCTTGCGCGAAATTATCCACTCTTTGTTGCACTTGTGGAATTCTTGTTCTTCTCTTGTTCACCATCATATTGACTCCCTCCATAGCGTTGACTTGCCTCGAGTTTTGCACTTGTTGAAGTTGAGCCTTTGCCAATTGGTTCATAGTGGTTGTCAACTTAGCTATGGCTTGTCCATGGTCATGTAACTCTTTCTGAAGAAGAATCAGATTTGGATAACCTTGTGGACCATTGGCTCTAGATTGCCACGCCGATGAAGTATCTGCTATCTCATCAAAAATATCACACGCCTCCTCATAAGGTGTGGTCATGAAGTTCCCACTGGCAAGTTGATTCACTACACATTTGTTGGTGGTATTGATCCCCCGATAGAATGTTTGTTGAATCATGTTCTCCGTCATATCATTGTTGGGAAACTCTTTCACCATTGTTCTATACCTTTCCCATTTCTCGTGTACTGGTTCATTGGGCTTTTGCTTGAATGCTAGAATTTTATCCTAAAGAATAGCCAATTGCCCGGCAGAGAAGTACATTTGAAATAAATTTCTCCGCTAGTTCATCCCAAGTACTAATGGAATGATTTGGAAAACGTTAAAACCAATCTAAACCTTTCCCCCGTGAGAGAAGGGAAAAATCCTTTGCCTTAAAGCATCCTCAGAGACATTTGTTTGTTTTCACCCCCAATACGTATCAACGAACCCCTTCAAGTGTTTATATGCATTTTGACACGGTGCACCAGTGAAGAGCCCTCGTTACTCGAGCAAAGTGAGCATAACATTAGTTATTTGAAATTTTCCCGGCCTAATACAAGGTGGGACTATAGCACTTGCATACCCTTCATTCAGCAACACACGGTGTGGAGCCGCTCGTTGTGGAGGTGGGGATGGAGCGGGTACATTGTCTTGAGGTGGTCGACCTCGTTTATTGGCTTGAGGTTCAAGAGGGACCTCATCCATTTGATCATCCTCAATGTCCACATCCCCCATGACTATGTTTTTGAGCTCGCTGTTTGCCATGATTGCACCTACAATACTCATATGTTAGCAACAATGAAGGAAAAGAAGAGATCCCAAAAACACACCTTAATATATAGCTAACACCATTTTTAGCTCCCCGACAATGACACCGAAAATTGATCTCGTCCAATTTCACTCCTCTATTCGAGGTTATGAAAACGATCGATGCAATAGTAATACCCAACAAGAGTCGGGGTCGAATTCCGCAGGGAGCTATATGTATGGGAGTTAGTAGTATATAGCTTATTGCGTGAGTTTATATATCTAATATTCCTGAAATTAAGAACATTTCATCAGTTTTATGGAACATAATTAAATGTTTTTGGACTAAAACAAAAGCTAAAAGGCATTAATAAGTAGTCAAAATTCCCACTTATCAGAGTACAATAAAAATACAACATTTGTCTAGAATGTAAATAATACATTTTAGGATAAATGGTACGATGGAGACTCTTTGGGCGGTGATACATAGCCTGGAATGCAGCTCACCATGAAGTCTCCCCAACAGTTGTGCCAACGCACCAAGATAACCGCCAATTGAACCTGTCATATTCTGCACATTTAGTGCAGAAGTGCATCACGAGTACGTAAATCAATGCGTACCCAGTAAGTATCTAGCCTAACCCCTGAGAAGTAGTGACGAGGGGTTGACATCGACACTTACTATAGGTCTAATAAAGCAATATAATAAATCATAAACAGATATGAAGTACACAACAATAATAGGGTACATCTGTAAGTTACATAACTTCCAAATATTTCTTTTAAAGTATAAATTTCTTAATATTGTATTCTACCTTAACAGATCAGAAAATATCGAGTGCAATATCAAATGAATAAGAAGTAACATACAACATGTCGGGCATAGTGGAAACATAATCTCGTGAATACTCGGACTGCCAGCGATATAACGCACGATTATGCCTGTCACGACCCAATTTCTCCTATAGGCGAGGATGGCGCCCAAGGTCGTCGCTAGGCAAGCCAACAGTGAACTAGCCATGTATTTATCCCTTTTAACGTTATAGAAATAGTTTGTTTTTAACTATTAAATAAGTAGGAGGTGAGAAATATACTAAAATAAAGTGTAAACAATTATAACAAAAAGTGTGGTGAAATAAATACTCAAAAACATCAAATGTCTACAAGCATAATTCCAAGACCAAGTGTCACAAGTGTATGAGCTACTAGGAGAATATACAAAAATACTAAACTACTGTCTGAAATAGAGTAGACAGAAAGTAAATACAAAAGAGAGATTTTGGCCTTTGCATAACAGACTCGAAAAGCAGCTCATCACTAAATCTCGGAGTATCATAGGTGTGCGTCGTGATGGCTACCAAATGCATTTGCCTCAGATCCTGCACGATTAGTGCAGAAGTGTAGGGGGCGTACATAAACAACTTTTACCCAGTAAGTATTCAGTCTAACCTCGAAAAAGTAGTGACGAGGGGTTGGCATTGACACTTATTGCCAAGAAATAAAATACAGAAATTACAAACAAACATGGATTATGTAAATAATAATAATAATAATAAATTAACAACAGTGAATAAATGTTTCTTTCACTAATAGTAAATTCCAACATCTCTAACCAAGACCCATAAACTCCAAGTAATTTATGTCATTGAATAATTTATAACCCCTCAAGTCATAAGATATTATCAAGTATAATTAGGCTCTGATTATTATCACACACGAGTTATGTCGAGGTCGTACGGTCCGATCCAAAAATATAATGTGTTCACTACCGAGGGTCGAACGGCACGAACCATAGATGCATCTATTAACCTGCCGAGACGAATGACCCGCTCCCATGAGAGTAGAGAAGTTTACC
This sequence comes from Nicotiana undulata, assembly GCA_005239495.1. Classification (NCBI taxonomy): domain Eukaryota; kingdom Viridiplantae; phylum Streptophyta; class Magnoliopsida; order Solanales; family Solanaceae; genus Nicotiana; species Nicotiana undulata. The sequence continues at coordinate 7,849 of ML259462.1, read as the reverse complement.
TCGCTCACGGAAGTACTTGCGATGCGAGTGGACATGGATTTCTTAGTGTTACTATATATTCCTCAATTCTTCCCAAAAATAAGAAATCTAAATTTGGAAAATTTTAACCTTGCAATACCTTATCTCACATCTATTTAAGAAAATTAATAGGCATAATACGCATAACAGTACAATCAAAGCATAATGTAAATCTAAGACTACCCAGATATCTCATGGAATATAGCTACGTGCAGACTCTCGTCACCTAGTGCGTACATAGTTCCTCACATAAGTAATTCAAAACAAAAATACACCTAAGGAGATGAGTTCCCACTTACAAGGTTAGGAAAGAGACTTACCTCGTTCTCAAGCTCACTTCCGGTCCACAAATCCGCTCTATGCTCTCAACTTGGAGCCAAACAACCCGAAACTACCCAAATGTTATATCAATAAATCAATATATGCTTAAAAGTTCATAATTTAACTATTACAGTAATTACCCAACCCAAATTGGAAGAGTCCTAAAATTCACCCCTGGGACCACATGCCCGGATTGCGAAAATTTTCGTAGATACATGTTACCCATAACCTCACCAAGTCATATATATAATATTCGCCCAATTCTATATCATTTTCGTGGTTAAATCTCACTTTTATCAAAACCTAGGTTTTACAACTAAACCCATAATTTCCACTCTTTTACATGTTAAAATCTATCATTAATCTATGTATTAAACTTACATTGGGTAGGAATTACTTACCTTTAATATCTAGGTGGAAACCCCTCTCTACGAAGCTCAAAAATTGCCCAAGAAGTGAAATAAATGAACCCAAAATGGACTAAGTCCCATTTTTAAAAATGGTCCTTATACACGGTTGCGATTGGGCATTTGCGATCGCGAAGGACAAAAAGCCAAGCCTAAAAAATATACCCTTCGTGAACGCGGGAAAGGCCACATGAACGCGAAGGCTTAGTTTGCCTACCGATCGCAGACGCAATGGCCTCTTCGCGAACGCGAAGGCCAACGACTGACCCCCTCTATAACTTGCCTCTCACTTCGCGAACACGAAGTTCTGAGCGCGAACGCGAAGGCTAGTGGACTAGAGCTCTGCGATCGCTATATCTATCTCGCGAACGCGTAGTGCAATATTCCACCTAGACCCATTCCTTCATCGCGAACGCGGTTACTTCTCCGCGTTCGCGAAGAAAAAACCAGAACCAAAAATTCTGGTGTTTACAACTTAACTCAGGGTGGTCCGAACACAACCGAGCCACTTGGGACCCCATCAAAATATGCCAACAACTCCATAAACATGATATGGACCTGCTTGAACTCTCGAAATTCATAAAACAACATCGAAACTAAGAATCGCACTCCAAAACCAAATTCAACCAAATTATGAATTTCAAATTTTCAACTTGCTTCGAACGTACCGAATCATCCTTAGACCACTTAGAATGACACCAAATGTTGCTTGCAAGTCTAAAATCACCATACGAAACTATTTCCAGGCTCGAAATCCCAAACGGACCTTGGTAACACCAAAACCTACTTCAAACTAAATTTAAAAAACTTGAAAACCTTCAATGCACCAACTTTCAATATTAAGCGTTGAAATGCTCTCGGGTCATCCGAAACCCGATCCGAACATAGGCCCAAGTCCAAAATCATCATACAAACCTATTGCGACCATCAAATCCCGTTTCCTACGCCGTTTACTCAAAACGTTGATTAAAGTCAAACTTAACATTTTTAAGCTAATATTAAGGAACTAATTGTTCCAATTTCAACCTGAACCCTTCCAAATCCGAACGAACCATTCTCGCAAGTCATAAAACAGTAAAAGAACATATGTGGAGTCTTATTTAGGGGAATTTGGATCTAGAAAGCAAAACGACCGGTCGGGTCGTTACAATGCTGAGGTCGTTCGGCCCTATCTAGAATAATGTGTAGAGTACCGAGGATCGAGCGACACGAAACATAGATGCATTTGTTATACTGCCAAGGCGTTCAGCCCGCTCCACAAGAAAGGAAGGAAATTATCGAATTACGAGACATGTGCTTATAATACAGTACATAGGTACGAAGCGAATTTAACCTTTATCGTTTCTCAAATAAATTTCCAACAACTCAAGATAATAAAGCTCGGCCTAGTATATATGTATATATTTCTAAATCAATTCAATTATAATTTCAATTAATTAAGCCAGCAGAATGGATTCAAGTATTTCAAATACTACATGGTTAAGTCCTAAGTCTACACGGACATAGACATGCGTTAGCTACGTGTCGACTCTCATCACCTCGTGCGTACATAGCACCCACAACAAATATCACATACCAATTACATCACCTAGGGGTGGTTTTCCCTCCACAAAGTTAGACGTGAGACTTACCTCGCTCTGAAATTCCATAACCGGCTCCAACGCCACTCTAACATTTCAAATCGATGCCAGACTCTCCAAACTAGTCAAACAATGTGCAAACCAATGAAAATATACTCCAATAAATATAATAAATCAATTCATAATGATTTCCAACTCCGCTCAGAAAGTTAATAAAGTCAACCCTCGGGCCCATATGCTCGGATTCCAAAAATGTTTGAAGATAATCATTAACCATAACACCGCGAACTCAAATAAACAATTTATTCCTAATTCCATATCCTATTTTGTGGTAAAAGTCCAAAAATACCAATTTCTAGTTTTTCTCTTAAAATCCCTCAATTTCCACAATGTTTCACGTATTTACAAGCCCAAATTCGTATATTTAACTCACTCCTTGTGGGAATTACGTACCTCATGATTGACTATGAAATGACGCTCCAAAATTGCTCCAGGATGGCTCCCATGGAAGAAACGAAATGAAAATGAGCCAAACCCACATACATAAACAAGTCTTCTGCCCAGCGATAATCGCACCTGCATTCACTTGACCGCTTCTGCGATTCCCCAGATGCAGTCCAAGCATTGCATCTGCGAAAACCCCCTGACTCCTAGCACTCTACTTATGCGGACAAGAGTCCGCTTCTGCGGGCCCGCTTTTATGCTCATTCAGCCCAAGGCCCCCTCCCGCTTCTGCGACCAACAGTCCGCACCTGCAAGCTTGCAGGTGCAGAAATTCCCTCGCACCTACGCAACCACAACCTCTTACCCAACACCGCGTCTGCAACCCCTTCTCCGCATCTGCGACTTCGCAGGTGCGACATCTTCCTCGCATATGCACTCCTAGACCTCTTCCACCAAATTCTCACCTGCGGTGGCCCCCTACGCGTTTGCGTGACCGCACCTGCGGCCCCTCTTTCCGCAAGTGCGATTACACTAGTCTTCAGGAGCAACAGCATCTCAAATCAGAATTTCAATCCGCTTTCAATATGTTTCAAACACGAGGCCCTCGGGACCCCATCCAAAGGTAACAACACATCCCAAGATACTATACGGACTTAGTTGAAGCCTCAAATCACGTTAAGCAACATCAAAATTATGAATCGCCGATCGAAACCTTTCTTTAAAGTTTCAAACATTTAAACCTCGTCGAACGCGTCCGAATCATACGTAAAGATTCTGAATGACGCCAAACTTTACTCACAAGTCAAAAATCACGATATGATCCTATTACAAGGCTCGGAACCCCAAGCGGACATCGATTACATTAAATTCCACTTCAAGTCAAACTTAAGAAATTCTAAAACCTTCAAAATGCCATCTTTCCACAATAAGCATTGAAATGCTCCCAGGTGACCCGATACTCAAACCTAACATATGACTAAGTTAGAAATCACCATACGAACCTATTGGAACCTTCAAATCCCAATTTTAAGATCGTTTACTCAAAAGTCAATCAATTCTTCCAATTTAAAGCTACCGAAATTAGAACTTTCTTTTCAAGTCAACTCCGAACATTCCTAAATTCAATTCCAACCATCCGTACAAGTCATAAGACTTGAAGCGAGGTACTTAAAACCTCAAACCGTTGAACGAAATGCTAAGCACAAAACAACTTGTTGGGTCGTTACAGATTTTTTTAAATTCAGCTTCATAAGTTCTTCTAGCACACTTCTAGAATAAGTTCCTCCTTTGAAGCCCTCTCCATTTATTTGACCAATTAGCTAAGTTGTGCCTAGAACACATCCTTTGTTCACAAATGGAAAGAATTACTTAATCGTTTAATCCAATCCCTGTAAATTAAAGTTACATGAAAAACAAAAAAATGAATGATAAGTTAGTTTTAAAGAAAGAAAGTGAAGCTAAAGAAACACAAAGTTACAGTTGCTGAAATATACCTTTTGCATGTCAGTGATCAAAGTGAAGCTTGTGGGCTCACCTAATCCAAAGCCTTCCTTCAGCAAAATTAAGAACTATGACCATGTAATTTTCTTCTCATATTCAACAACCGCCCAAGCAAGTGGTAGCATTTTGTTATTACCATCCTTAGCCACGTCAGCAAGTAGTTTCCACCTACTTACACCCTTCAGGAAACAACCATCCAAGCCTATGCATTTTCTACACCACAAGAATGCATTTTTCAGTGCAACAAAACAGATGTAAAAACGTACAAACACTGGCCTATCATGTTTATTAGGTTCACCAAGCTTCACAACACTAGTGCTCCTAGGGTTGGTCCTTAACAACTCATCCTTGTAATCAAGAATTCTACCAAACTTTACATTATGATCACCCATTATATACTGTAGTACTTTAGCTCTTGCTCTCTGGTGTGCCGCAGAATTTCGACACATTTAATGTCAAATTGCTTAGATTTTAACTTGTCTTTAAGAGTATTTATCTTTTTTACTTATGGAATTTTGATGTTTTGCAGTGCATAAGGCTCAAACACTCAAGAACATGAAAAAGAGATCAAAAAGTTAAAAAAAATGAGGATAAGAGTAAAATGCAATCGCAGATGGAACAGGAAAGTACCGCATATCTTATATGCGGACCGCAGAAAGCACAGGTGGATCGCATACTTCAACAGAAAGTTTGGTTAATTTTAAAAGCAAAAATGCGGTCCATTATGCGATTGCATAACTGGTCTGCGAGCCGCATAATGGACCGCAAACCTCCAACACCTGAAGCCCAGCTCAGAAATGCGATGCAATTCTGCGATCGCATATCAACAATGCGGACCGCAGATCAACAATGCGACGAGCACATGGAAACTAGGGTTTAATTTATGTGATGGTCTTGTGAAGAATGAGAACCGCATACCTGTTCTGCGACAGGAATGCGGTTGCATAGCTAACCTGAAAGGGCAATTTTGTCCATTTTTTATCCCGATTTTCAGCCCACTATAAATAGATTTATTTGGGTTTTGTGGGTCATTCTTGTCTGGTTTATAGCTACAACACACCTTTTGAATATTCCTCTCTTTTGGAAGCTTTAGAAGTAAAGATTCTTGTGTATTGTAAGCATTCATGGCATTAAATACTCTTATCTCTTTATCCTGTAGTATGAGTAGCTAGTTTTAAATACTAAGGTTGTGGACCCTAAATGGGTGTTATGTTATTGGGTATTTAACATTGAATATATATATAATGGTTTGTTGATATTCATTTGCTTCTCATTCTTCATTTATAGTTGGTGGTTGCAAACATTAACAAGTGCCATCAATTCTTTCTTAGCTTGGAAAAGTGAGTTAGAATTGGTATGAGTAAATATCAAAGACTCAAGGCTTTAAACCTTGTTTAATAGAATCACTTAGGGATAAGCGGGTTTTATTTGACATTAATTGATTAATCTTCATTGCAACGCTTTTATATTTGGAAAAATCATAAAGAGGAAATACTACCCAACTATTGGAAAATAATGGGTAGTCATTTAGAAATCAGTGTGCCGTCAGCTGTTCCACTACCACTTCTGTTGCAGCTTGGTCTCCTAGCTCAGCACACTAATGCTAAGGTAGACAAGTTCCTGAAGGACCTTCCCATACTTATCAGGCAGGCTCTGACCCCTATTTAGTCATCCGTGACGGCCTTACAGCAGCATACATCTTACGAGGGTCGTCTGAAGTAGTTTGAGGCCAGGATTGAGAAGATAGAGCGTGGTGAGGTTGGGGACCTACCAACGCTCCGGACTAATGTGTCCACTATGAAGACTGATCTCCACAAGCTGCAAAATTTGGAGTTCGGGTTCTCTTCCTTCCTGCCCAGGGAAGATGAGCAGGGAGCAGGCATTACTAAGACTGGGTTGGCCTTGACTTCTCTACACTGATGACAGCCCAGGAAGCCCCACCTGTGGGAGTCTCTCAGCCCCCACCTCTCTCTGCACCAGATGCTACACCCTCTAGAGATGATTTTGGGTATTCAACAGAGTCTGAGGGTGAGGAGACTGAGAAGAGGCTATCGACTCATGGTGACATGACGATGCGGTCCCCCGGGATAAGGGAAAGGGGGTTGCTGTCACTATAGCTGCGGAGGAGTAAGAGATTGCTAAGATGAAGATTGCAATTCAGAGATCCTTAGCTGACAAAGCCCCTCTAGTCACATCATCCGCCATTCCACCGTCAGAAGGCGGGGCCAGTAGCTCTGAGACCCCTTCTCCAGCTTCTGCACCAGCTTGGCCTGTGGCAGACCCAATTCCACTGGCCATCATTGAACAATCGGACACCCCGTAGGCTACTGACTCCTATAGCGCTTAGTGTGCCCCAGGGAGCCCCTGACTCTGGTTTTACATATTTTTCTATGCATTAGGGACAATGCATGTTCTTCAGTTGGGGGTGGTGGCAGGGTAGCTTTGTATGTTTATAGCTTTTGTGAAAACTTATGCGTTCCTAAAACTCTTGTACTTGTTTTTTCCTTTGTAATATATGTGATCTTTCAAGTTTGTCGGTAAAAATCTTGTACATATTTATGTTGTTGACCGTTAACTTGTATTGTCCTCTTAAATATGCTATCTGTGTACGTATAAAAAAAACATTAAAAAAAATAACGAAACCAAGTATAGTAGTAATTAGAAATGAATCCCCCTGGGTTTTTCTTCGCCAGGTTATTTTCCAAGGGTGTAATAGTAGAACCGTGGCACTAGGATAAAACGGATTGACCGATTTGGTGTAAGTGTCTAGTCTCAAGCATGTGTGTTTGTAAATAATCTATACCGTTCCTTGATAAAAAAAAATAAAGAAAGGGTATGTTGTGTTGAAAAGGAAATCAACTCTGTGAACTTGAGGCTCGCTTTTTGTCTCTATGTGTACTTGGAATTATACATGTAAATATGATGAAAGCTGCAAGTTTTCAAGCCTTGACTCATGAGCTAAAACTATGTTGAGCCAAACAATCATGTGCCATGTGTGTTAGATTTTGTATCAATAATTCTTGTGTTTACTTTTGTCATCTAGAACTTGCCAGGTTGGTTTTTCAATGGTGATGATAATTATGTTTGGTTGGAGAAATGAACTTAGGCATTCTTTGTGTTATTTGGAAACCCCGCTAGCCTTTCGAGCCACCATTGTATAGATATTATCACTAGCTACCCCATTTGAGCCTTGAACCTTTCTTTGGTCACCTCATTACAAACCTTTCCCTTTTGCAAAAATAATTCCCTCTTTTGAACTCGTCCCTCCTTGAATATTGAGAATGAGGCAAAAAGCCTAAGTTGGGAGTTTGGTGTCAAAGTGGAGATTGGTAAGGTTGTGCAGTGAGTGTAGAATACATACCTCAAAAGATTCATTCGAAAATTATTCAAGCTCCAAAAGACAAAAAAATATAAAGAGAAAAAGAAAAGGAAAAGAGACATGTATGGAAATAATTATGGGAGCTTTGAATAGATTTAGTGAGGTATTTCAAGTTGTTCTATGTTGGTAACTAAATACAAAGGAGGCTATGTGGTGTGTAAAAGAAACAAAGTGCAACAAGAAAGGAAAATGTGAGTAGT
>ML259461.1:0-24060 GCA_005239495.1 Nicotiana undulata | reverse complement strand
ACCCCCAGTGAGCGCACAGTTATTGAGGGATGGATTTCCCTGGACATGGATTTGTCCGAGATTTGGGATATTGAGGGATGGGTTTCCCTGCACATGGATTTGTCCGAAATATGAGATATAGAGGGATGGATTTCCCTGGCACAGATACTCTTTATGAGATATGCAGGGATGGATTTCCCTGGTACAGATTATGGATGAATATGATATCCTGGAGATGGATTTCTCCGAAAGGCTTAATTGGCCTGCTCCCTCGGTACTTAGTGACTGAGTCACCACGTCGTACATGTTACGGGATGGATTTCCCTGGGCCAATGGCCAATTATGTGTACCGAGAGGACCACCTGTGAGAGTTGCATGCTACATACATGGCATTTATTTGTTATTCACGGATTGTGACTAAGTTATAGGGTCATTTATATAACATGATTGTCACTGATATTCTCGGTTATTTCTGAAACATTCATTATTCGAATTGTTATTTACGAAGGTTGAGTTCGTCACTACCTCCTCAGACCGTAGGTTGTTTTCGTTACTTACCTGCACACTATGTGTGCAGATCCAGGTGCACCGAGATTTGGCGCGGATCGGTGATAGAAGCTTATCTCTTAGAGCCGACGAGGTAGCAGCTGGCGTTCGCTGTCCCGTCCCTCTTTTCCTTATTTTTCCTCCTGTATTAGAAATTGGAAACTTAAAACTTCAGTATTGTATTGATGTTAGTAGCTCATGACTGCGTGACTCCAGATCCTAGATGGATTGTTGGAGCTTATTTCTTCTGTTAGACTATTTTAAATGATTAAAAACTTCCGTATTTCTATGATTTGAGCCAATAATGAGTAAATTTCCCTAGTAAATGAATTGAGTATTGTTATAACGGTTGGCTAGCCTGGTTCCACGACAGGCGCCATCACAACCCGAAAACGGGTCGTGACATAATCCTTCCGATAGTCGATACAATGCACGATGCATAGATGCTGAAATTGTAATCTGATAGCCGTGGTTCTTTCGCGGGATCTGCATACTTGTCAAAGCTAATTTTACTCATAAGTCCCCGAGAATTCTGTCCTCGATCGCTTCTTCAATCATTCCGAGTGGAGTTGCATCCCGGGACGTTATTCCTTCGATCTGCAATATATGGATGGTACCGATCTTTATTCCACCTTGTCTCTCTATCGACGTCCCTCTAGTTTTTACTTGTCGACCGGTTTGGATGTACTAAATCGGAAGGGGATCCCAACTGGTCGTCTTCGACCCTGATCTTCGATTGATATCGGTTGTGAACATCTGCCCAAGTTACATCTGGGTACTCGATCAAATTTTGTTTCAACTGACGTGGTGCTACCAAACTCCGTTAATTCAACACTTGGGTGAAAGCTTGAACGACCCAATCATCTGTGACCGGTGGCAACTCCATGCGTTCCATTTGGAATCGAGACACGAACTCCCTTAGCATCTCGTTATCCCTCTATCTCACTTTGAAGAGGTATGATTTCCTTGTTGCAACCTTTATGGGCCCGGCGTGTGTTTTTACGAAAGAATCCGCCAACATGGCGAATGAATTGATGGAATTTGGTGGCAGGTTGTGATACCAAATCATTTCTCCTTTCGACAAGGTCTCTCCGAAATTTTTTAGCAACACAGACTCGATTTCGTCATCCTCCAAATCATTACCCTTAACGGCGCATGTGTAAGAGGTAACATGTTCATTGGGGTCGGTGGTCCCGTTATATTTGGGTATGTCAAGCATACGGAACGTCTTTTGAATAGGCTTTGGAGCCGTGCTCGGAGGGAATGGTTTTTGCACAAACTTCTTCAAATCTATTCCTTTCAAGATCGGTGGTGTCCCCGGTATCTGGTCAACTCGGGAGTTATAAGTCTCGACCTTTTTTTATCATTGGCTTCGATTTTCTTCTCTCCTGATTCAATTCTCTGGTGAGCTCCTCGATCATCTTCATTACAGTAGGATCGGTTGCCAATGTGTTATCACCCGATCTTTCCGGTACTGGATCGGTACGGTGAGTAGTCTCCTGTTCGACCCTATTTGGAGCTCCGTGCTGATTTTGTAACTGAGTAATGGCAGTTTGTTAAGCCTGAAGCATTTCGAATATTACTTAAAGAATGACTCTTTCATCTCCTCTGCCATGTGTACCTCGGCCATTAGTTTGGCCTTCTCTGCATACACTTCTTACGGGTTTTGCGCCTAAGTCCGCATTTAGAGCAACGTACGAATTGACGTCGACTGGGTTGACAGGTGGTGCTCCTCCGAAATTAGCCTGTGGCATCTCGATTCCTGGAGCAATTACATTCTCGTTTTCCCCGTGAAGTCTAAGGCCACTGTCACCGTGTGTGGATGTGGTTTGTGAGTTAGACATGATTCAACCTGAAAGCAAGAATCTTGACAAGAACAAGTGTAAAATAGTGTATTTTACCAGAATCGGCACTGAACAATCACTATTATCCTTAGCCCCATGGTGGGCGCCAAACTATTTACCCAAAAATTCGAGTAACAATTAAACTTGTATTGTGGGTTTAAGGATACGTGATCTGATTCAATACTAATTGATGAATCACGAATTAAATAAATGAATAGAACGACAAAATAAATCAAACCAGTGGTGTAGCAAATGTATCGACCTCGATTCAGGGTAGTCTCGAGATCAAGTAGTAAGAACAGCAAGAACAGTAAAAACAACAGTAGATAGTAAGTAAATAGAGAACAACGTGTATATTATTTTTCCAATGAATGTATGATGCCTTACAAATGAATGGGGTTCCTGTTTATATAGCAGAGGAATCCTAAATAAGGTAAAACTCTAATAACGGAAATAAATCTCAAGATTGATGTCAATAACCGCCTGGTTCAATTTCTTCCGAGATTCCCGTCGAAATCTTTGGTGGATTGTTGATGTCTCGTTGTTCCGTTATCTGACATCGATCATGCTCGGTCTCGATCCTTAGCGAATGCTTCGATCTTCATGCCTCATACTCTGCATCGAGCTCGAACCAGACACATTACAAGCTTACCCTCGAGGCAGTTCATCGAGCCCACGATATCGGGCATAGAAGCAACCTCTTGTAGAAATACACACTACTAAAAAAGGGAAAACCTGACAGTGAAAATCAACCGATGTTGGTTAGTAATTGGCAAAAATCGACTGAACCGACTGATTTGTGGCAGTCGGTAATCGTAACGTCGGTAAAGCTAATCGACCAACTTTGGTCGGTAGTTTTTGATCGATTTTGATCGGCCAATTAAATTCAAAAAACAATTGCTGAAAAAACCGACCGAAGTTGGTCGGTTTTTTCCGACCAAAGGCGGTCGGTATTTTAATTATGTAATTAAAAAATTCATCATCTGGGAATTAAACCGGGGTCTGTACTGTGGCAGGATACTATTCTACCACTAGACCATTGGTGCATTTTGTTTTAAGGCTGTTTTTTATTTCATTTATACACTCCAATTGTTTTTTCGCACGAAATTTCGACCGATGTTTGTCGATTTTATTAAAAAATAAAATTACCGACCGAGTTCGGCATTTTTAAAAATGATCGGCCAAATTAACCAACCGATATCGGTCGGTTTTTTAGTATTAATTTTAATTTATTTTAAATGAAAACCGACCAAAGTTGGTCAGTTTCTTGAAAAATAAATTTTTCGGTACTCAAAAATAGTTTTTTGCATTTTAGCGCCAAAGAAATCCGACTAAAGTAGGTCGGTTTCATAAAATAAAAGTGAAAAATAAAATATTTTGAAAAACCGACTGACTTCGGTCGGTTTTTTGGCCGTTATTTTTATCGACCACGATCGGTCGATCGTGGTCGATTTTTGCCGAATTTCAAGTAATGAAAGAGTAAAGCTGTGTATAATAGACCTTTGTGATCCGGTCCTTTTTCGAATTCTACTGGAAGCTTAGTGCACCAAACTGCTCTTTTTTATCAATAATCGAAGACAAAGAGTTATGAATAATCAATTATCAAACACAACGTTATGTTAGCAGAGGAAAAAGAGATACCAATGTCTAGTGAGTCATAGGATTAGATATTGTTTTTGTTTACATAATAGACATCAAATGGGGACCCTATTATTGCCCCTTCATAAATAACGACTATAGAAAACTCCAGATTGAGTTGGTGTCTATGAGTCACGAACCTTTGTATTATACGAAACAGAAAGACACCAACAACAAAAAAAACATATAATGTGTGACACTGGAAGGTTAAAGATATTTTGTTTACAAAATACAATATATATGTGTCTTTAATATGTTTTTCGGTAAAATTCGACCTTCCAACGACAATAACGTAATTAGTGTATTTTCACAGGATTTGAGACAAATAATGTTTATGACTTTATGCACACCTTGCCTTTCTTGTGAAAGTAAAGATGTTGTTTCAAATACACTCTCGTATCGAGAAAAATTTTGAACTTTCCACTGGTTTGAAATCTTATTCTAAAAAAAAAAGATTTTAATTTACCCCATTTCAATTTATGTTTTATAGTTTATTTGAGTTTGCATTCAGAAACAAAAGAAAAACAGAAAAACTTTTAGACATTGTAGTAGTAATCATGCCATAATTTTTATAGGTGTAAAAGCATATCATTCAAGATAAAATGAGATGTTTGAAATTAATCATTTCCTAATATAGAAAGTACCATTTCATAAACTAACAGTTTGTTTGGATGGTTGTTACCTTTTGTATTGTATCATATCGTTATTTTAAATATAATATTTGTTTTGATTGTTAATTAAATTTTATTGTATCGTATCATTAAATTCATCTTTACGTAACAATAAAAAGTGTCATTTTATGGAATGATGAATTTGGTATGGTGGCATCGTTTCCTTGCTTTTTTCTCTCATCTTGCCCTTCCTTATCATTAAATAATTATATTTTATCATTTATCCTACTTTTTATATAATAATTCTATTATGTATCCTATTTTTTCTTAGTAATGTTACAAGTTTATTCTTTCTATTTGACATTATGAAGCGATGCCAAACGATACAATCTATCCAAATATTATATTCATCAAATAATACAATATAATATGATACATTATGAAACAACACGTAACAACAATTCAAACAAGTTGCAAGAGAAAAATAATGTCACTTAAAATAAAATGAGAAAAATGTAAATGTGCATGTTAATTGAAAAGTCTATGAGTCCTGTGGTGAGGGTGAGCACTTTGTGGTGAGTATTTTGTGCACACTGGGTAAATCTCCCCCTATATAATAGCATGCAAACCACACAGGAGATGTAATCGCATTAGGCAACCCCTGTGCGACAGGCTCAACCCAGAAAGCATTGAGGGAGGATTTAATCCCAGCCATCTGGATGATCATCCTCCAAACCAACTAGACAACCTCGAAGGGTCAAAGTATTAAAAAATTTCTCGGTGTAAACATGCATCTTATATATATTATTCATATATAGAAGCCGCTTGGGAGCAGGAGAAGGTTGTCATGCCTGCTTCCCAGGAGCTATTTTTGTCTTTTCGTTAATTTGGCAAGTGGGACGACCATGGGTATTTTTGTCAATCTAACTCAGCCATAAATGTACTCATTTAAATCTGTCACGTGTTCTCACTCAATGCTATCTTATTTCAAACAACAACCCAATAAGAATTCAAGAAACGTCCATTGTCCTTCATCAGTTTTCTTCAGTCTTCGAAATATTCTCTTCGAGTTCTTTTCATTTTCTCATATGAGTGCTGCAATTTCAAGTCAGCTTTTCTCCCAATCTTTTTTCAATTCTTTTTCCGGTTCTCTTCAAATTTCTCAGTTTTATGACTTAAATTCATTGGTTGATGTGGTTATTATTCTTCTCCCTTTCTTCCTCGATGTTTTGTCATTTTGTCTTTCCATGTATGGTCTCCGTTCGACATTTTATGCCTATATTGGGAAGGAAAGATTGAAACTTTGCATTAAAAAATACAGAGAAGAAGTAAAAGAAGACGGGTTTGTTATGCGTAATATGTAGGAAAGCGTTTGAGGTAATTCTAAAGAGAATACAACAATATAATGCAAGTGAGAGAGGAAGAAAAAGGAGTAGAAAGTACAATGGAATGAAAAATCAGTAGATAAATATGAAGAAAGAAAGTGTGTTCTAGAAGTGAAATGAAATGGAAACTAGATGTACCCCACACAAATATAAAAAGTATTTATATACATGTTACAAAGCAGTACACGTGTCCCACAATAATATTGGAATGCATAAAATTTACAATTTCAGAATACAACTTCCGTTGCATTTTGTACATGCGCTTGGAGCATGTGTTTTCATTTGCCTTTGACTTATTTCTAAATTCTGAAAAATGTCCCTTCAAGTTCTGTTAAGGTACTAAATTCACTTTCTAATTTTTTCATAAATAAAATTGGATTAAAAGTGTAAGGTAGTTATTGTGTAGAGATTAAAGATTATGTTGCAGTAGAGATCTACCAGAGTTTAAACATTGTAGTCACCAGATTATATGAGGTGAGAATCTCCTATAGTATTAGCTGCTAGCATCAGTTGTGCATTACAATAGTACTGCTCCTCCATTCCAATTTATGTGAACCTGTTTGACCGGGCACAGAGTTTAAGAAAACATGAAGACTTTTAAAATTTATTGTCCAAAACAAATCAAAAATGAGCCTAGAGTATTTGTGTGGTTATAAAAGCTTCTCATTAAGGGTAGAATTGTAAGTTTAAGCTAAATTGTTACCAAATGTAAAAATGTATCATTCTTTTTCGAACAGACCAAAAAAAAAAATAGGTTCATGTAATCTGAAACAAAAGAAGTAGTAACATTTTCTATTTGGTGATGCTAGATGTGCGAAAGAGTAATGCGATAACCTAGAAAGATACCACATGGATATCTCTGTGTCTATTTTATGTAGGTTAGACTTTGAAATACATGCATCTAGCCTCAGGGAGGACTGTGGCACTACATTTTTCACAATAGTACTTCCTCCGGTACAAAATAAGTGATTTTTTAGTTGTTTTTATACAGATTAAGAAATTCACTTTTTAACATTAATTAGCAATGAAGTTGACAATATTAATCTTTGCTATCTCTTCAGATAAACACTCCTAACACATACTCTAACACTATTTACTCCAAGGGCAATGTAGGGAAAAAATAATTAATGCATTCTTGAAATCTGGAAAAATTACTTATTTTGGACCACAAATAAAAGGCCAAAAAATCACTTATTTTGGACCGGAGATAGTATCAAAGATCTTTTGGAGACGGCAAGCGCGTAGTGAAAAAGAATACACATACTTTCCAGTTTTTCAGTGTTGTTAGACACAAAAGAAGTTCAAAAAATGCACCTACAAAAGAACACTAATTAGCATATTGAATCATTTTAGATAGAGAAGTTCCAATGACTTTCATCTTCATCTAAATTGAATTATTGCTTAAGCGTGAGTATCAGTATATTAAAGCTCTAATAAGGAATATATGTGCCACAAATATGACTACTATTTCACTGATCTCTAAGCACTGTCTTTAACAAATGTTGGAGAGAAAATTTGGTTGCGTATAGCTAGAATCCTAGGTCTGTATCATTAAAATCATAGTTCTACTTTCTAACACTGAAATCTATTTTTTTAAACATGAGGGGTTATATAAATTTTGTTTTGTCCGTGTGTAATTCTCCTATGCACCTGACGTAATTTTTTTTGTGGATGATATATTCATGTGGTCCATGCTTTTTCTTTCTTTAGAAAGTTATGAGCATAAATTTTAGCTGTTTTCGTGAAAGCAACTTTTGGATGAAGTTTTTACTGTAAATTTTGATTCATTTAATACATAACCAAATTAGTGGGAAGTGGTGTTCAGTTATCTTCACAAAATACCTACAAATCTGACCCAGATCGCATTAGCTAATCGTTATTTTATCTATACCATGTGCAAACTAATAATTCAAATATATCTTTTTCGATTTCATTGCTTCGAAACGGAATGTAAAAAAAAAAATGAATCACAACGTTGGGCTCGTGTGATATAGGATCACATGTTGGGTCCGTGCTTCGCACCCGTGCCCATATCTAGTATATATATTCGTCTAAGTGTATAATTCAAGCTAAAAATAATAAGTTCAATTAAGGCATATATACATAGTAAGTAAAAAAATATATAATTGCATAGGTTAGTGAATAAGGTTAAAGGAAGGGTTGATGGGAAGAAGAATGAAAATCCCCCATGTGGAGATCTCGTGATAGCTTGTCAGGTAAAACAGTAGACCACTGTGTACTCCAAATCTTACATTTCCCAATGCCATTTACTTCCCATTACTAGTACTAGTTATTTTGTCTTCTTATTACTCCTTTTTCTTATTCTCCAAACTTTATTTATTATTCGTTCCTTTTCTTTTTATTAGTATTATCTTTGCTTTCGTGGAGACTTTTGGGACTCTCTCTTTCTGTTTTCCAAAGAAGAAAATTATGTTCGTGTGATTTACAGTTACTGGTTCGAGCTGTGGTTTGACCCCAAAGGCTTATTTAAGTTAAGAGATATGGTTTTACGTGAATTCATACTTTTCTCCCTAAATTATGTATAATAATATTATATTTTTTTAAAATTACTTAAATATATGTGCGTGCATTCATGTTCAAAGACTCCTATGCACCTCAACAAGTGAAATTGGCGATTTAAATCCTACGGACGACCTTGTTTTCTGCATGGAGTATATATATATATATATCACTGAAATTTTGTTAACCAGTCTGTATTGCTGTAAAACCAATAAGGCATTAAACTTTCTGAAATAAACCAGAAACAGAAGGTTAGTAGAACAAGTTTAACGAAATAAACTCTTAAAAACAATATAAGAATAAATTAAGCCCACGTAATGCACAGTGTGTCCTTAAGAAAATTATTCCCCTCAAGTACCCGAGGTGTTTGAATATTGTCCTCTCAGGATAGAACGATTTAACTCACTAGCGTACTGGTACCAAAAACTCTAGTGAACGGCGAACCACTCAATGGTCGTAAAACACACTGGAATATTTTGTACAGAAGAAGAAGAAGAAGATTAGAAAATTTAGTAAGTAAAAATTCTGGGATTCAAGGCATATTTATAGACCGTTTGGCACTGATTCTGAAAAGGTTTACACCCTTTCAGAACTGTCGGACCGGATCGCGGGTCATGGGTTATTCCGGATTGAATTTTCGTTATTAACTTAATTAATTAATTGAAAAGAATTTTTTCCAAAAAGATTAATCAATCAATCTTTGACCAAATCCAAATCCAAATCTGAAGCCGAAGACCGGACCAGACCGCGTCGCCGGTCATTGGTTATTCCGGATTGAATTTTCGTTAATTAATTTATTGAAAAGAATTTTGTCCAAAAAGATTAATCAATCAATTTTTTACCAAGTCGAAGCCGAGCGAGCGACGACGACGGCGACGCGAGGCTTGCCTTCTTCACAACTTTAAGAGCTAGAAGAAGAGCAATTGTATATATACTCATCAAAAGTCTTTTCTTCCTCCAATATGGGACAATGTCCCTTTGCCAAGGAGAGAAACTCAAATATTTCATTTTCCCTCCATATCCCATTCACCCTCTTTAAGCTACACCAAGCTTAAAATTAAGCTACACTAAGCTTAAAGCCCAACAAATATAAAAAAGAATATAATTTTGAACCTATAGTTTCAAAAGTGTATTGGATACATTGTAGAAGACTAAAGTCAAATCCGACAAATATAAATTCTAGATCCACCTCTTTATAACAATGCACCCATCCTCTTGGAATCTTGAATCCACTTCTGTCGGACCATATATGAACACGAGATGCTTTGTGCAATGAGTTGTCCATTTTAATATATTTTGGGATGGATATTATGTACTCTCTTCGTTTCAACTTATGTGAACACATTTGACTGAGCACGGAGTTTAAGAAATGATAGAAGACTTTTGAGCTTGTAGTGTAATGAAGCACATATATTTTGTGTGGTTATAAATAATTGTATAAAGATAATTGTTTCCAAATAGAGAAAGATATCATTCTTTTGGCACGGACTAAAAAGGAAATAAATTCACATAAATTAAAACGAAAAGAGTATTAAGTAATATTTTAATATAGTAAAAGAATTTTGGGCGAAAGCTGCTGAATCCTGAAAAAATCATAACTTAACTCTAGGTTGGTCCCTGCTGATTTTAATAATACTTCACAAATGAATTTCTTAATTTGAATTTAGAAAGATAGTAGAATTTTTAAAAAGTGAGTTGTTTAAGCCACTTGGTGATCAACTGTATTTTGAATTTAATTGCATTTCGAATATATCATATTTGTATATATTGATTGGTTAGTGATAAGATTTGAGATTCTTTGTATATATCTCCAAGTATGTACATATACATGTGCATGAAAATCAAAATCCATTTATTGCACCCAAACCACAAGATCATTTTCTTGTTTCAAATTTTTCTTAAAGGATACAATAAACAAAGGAGTATTAAATAAAATACTAAAAGCAAGACATTTAATAATTTTTGTATCTAAATATATTAATAATTCAAAAGAAGTGGAAAATATTTATTGGTCACCAAAATTTTAAAGCAAAACCCTTTTTTTGTAATCTCAAAATAGCCATTTGATGGAATCCCAATATCAAAATGAGAAGAGAGTTAGACCTTTTAATTTCCATGTAATTGACTCACAAAAAAGGAAAGTAAAAAAAAAGGAAATATCAATTTTAGCCAGTGACGAGAAGGGGAAAGTCAAAGTGGTCCTAAATGGTCAAATGCCTGAAGTTATCAGCAGAGGATGGTTATTGGGCTAAGGACTCCGTCGAAGATTGAGCCAATTACTTCTCCAGCTATCAGCCTAGTACATTACTTTTGGGCTTTTAAAATATGTAATTATATTTTAAAAAATTAAATCAGAATCTTATTTCATGTCAGTAATTAATTTTGATCGACTTTACTTTGTTAGGGAGCTTAGATACCTCCAAATGGTGTATGAGTTCCGAGCATACGAACAATAAAAGGAAGGTCCGGAGCAATGGTCTGAGTTACGAATTCGGATTAACCCAGTAATTTTTGTTTAGATCATATATTTGTATTAAAATTTTAATAAATAAATATAACTATTCAATTGTAAACTTACAATTAAACGAGCTACAAGTTCGATAGCTAATTCAGAATTCATAAATTTTACATATAAACTTTTTGCTTTCACGCAGGATCGGAAAAAGGAACCGCATTCCAAAAAAAATAATACAGAGATGCTACCTTAATTAGCGACTAATTTTTATGACTTTTTAGGACTGGAACCATTAACCTATTGGTCTCTCGAACACAACTTTATCGATATTTCAAGCTCCACTTCCAAAGGTTAACCAAAGGCCATTGCTTATTTGTTTCGGTATTGGCTATTGTCTTTTCCCATAATAATAATAATATGCGTTAGCTTAGCACACATAATCTACACAGTGCTGCACCAGGCAAAGGTATGGTTGACTGAGAATCACTTTTAAGTTTCGACCCATTACTTCAATTGTGTCAAGCTAACATCAAACCCCACGAATTTTCAGAAGAAAATCCATCAAATCATGACCAATATACATCTTCTTTTTTACTTTTATCAACTAATTAAAATTACAAATCACTCTTCACTTGATAAGAATTTTCATTCTTATAGCTCAAACTTAAAATCTCGTCGCTACCCTATGGAAGCGCACCGAATAATCTGATCGCTGTACAATTACTCGCAAACCACCACAGAACACATAGAAAATATAAACCGCATAAGAAAAATCCGGTAGGACAGCTCCGGCCGAGTATACTCCGGTACTAAAAGTTGTGGAATAGTTAGACGCTAAATTATGTTTGAAGTTTATGCTTTCTGAATTTGTCACCACACTCATAAGTAACTTTAATTACTATAAGGTCTAAACAAAATCATTGGTTTTACACCGTCAGATAAAGAAGTGGCCTTGCAACACGAATCTAAATTAGTCGAGGCACAAAACAGATACGGACAGATCGAAAACAACAAAAAGAAAAACACAAACATCTCCTTCAGATTGATATTAGTATCTGAAAAATCTAAGACAAGGAGAAGATCTATTAAGAAGAAAAAAAACACAAACTTGTATGTTATTTACATATATATTCTCCTCTCCTGTTTATGTATTTTCATAATATAACTGCTTACTCTAATTTCTCTTCCTCCTCGGACGCTGTAGAAAAATCTTGAACCCCATCAAGTTATGTACTATCTCATAGAAAGAAAGAGAAATTAAAATATATTTTTACTTTTTTCTGTTATTTTCAAGAATCTCTGTAGTCACGCCAACAGATGAGCATAGTAACACAACGTCTCATAATATAAAATCTTGCTCTCTGTTCTTTGACCAAAGAAGCACATTTTCTTGTAAAAGAACATCTTTTGTTGTGAGATGAGCGGCAGCTACGAGCTAAGCTTTCTTTTTTGGAAAGTTTCCATTTGTCATCTAAGTAAAATTGATGTTGAACTGTATCAGTAGCCATGAAAAGAGAGTAAATCAAGAAAATTTTGTAGAGATCTGTGGTTGGACTTGGAATTTTTGGTTACCCCTTTTTTTGGCTATTTGTGTAAAAGCTCACAAAGTGGAGTTTTTCTGGGAGGATGAAGATGATGAATTTTTGAGAGTTGAGTCAGTCAGTTGGAGGGTTTGGGAGATGACAACCAGGGTTAGTATTTATAATGGGGTTCTGGTTTTAGGAGTAACGAAGGAATTTTGGATTATTTATATTAGTATGATATTATTTTTATTTTACTAAATATGAAATACTACAATATAGGGATTAATAATTTGGGATAAATGAAAAAAGAAAATGTGTTCTTCTCGAGAGATTTTTCAAAAGTACTTTAAGAAAGCGAAGTATAAAATTAAAAATAAAAATTTATTCAAATTTATGCAGTCTAAAACAAATTATATATTTATATTATGTCGAGTATATTTGTTTAGTCAAATGAATCAAATATTTAAAATAATAAAGATATATACACAGAATAATCATTACTCCTTCTTACCCGATTTACGTGGTAAAATTCGAATTCGAGAGTCAAACTTCTTAATTTTGATCGAAGATTCGGACATAAAATTTTTAATTTCTTTAAAATTAAATTTATATATTTGAAAACTATATAAAATGCATTATAGGTCATATAGTAATAATTAATAATTTAAAATACCTAAAATATATATTTAAAAAATTACGGTTTAAAAAAAACTCGTTGACTCTCAAAATCTGAATTCCGCTACACAAATTAGGACGATGAGTAGTATTTAGTTCTCATTTTATAGGGAAAAATTCGAAAATAGCCAGATTTACAAGTAGTAATTAAAAAATAGCCACCATTTTAAAAGTAATCGAAATTTAGCCATTTTTCATGTAAAGATAAATCTGAACGAAAATATTGTTCAAAATCTGAAAAATACTCCAGCATAATATAATTGACTTTGAATTTTTTACATGTGAACTTCCAGTATAATATACTGGAGTTCTAGTATATTAAGCTGGAAATATAATATTTTAGTATAAATATATTAGAACTCCATTATAATATACTGAAATTCCAATATAATATACTGTCTTCGTACACAGGTATTTTAATCTTCACTATATTATACTGGAACTTTTCGTGTGTGCTAGCCGTCCGAAACTAGCTTAGAATTTTCACCATTTTATAATTCCATATTATAATTGAAGTATAAAGCATTGAGAGTCCCGCCGTTAAAAAATCAGCCCAATATTCTAAAAAAAGTGATAAAAAACAAAAATAAGGTGGATTCCCAATGTTATACGTCATGAAGTTACTTAAATCAGTGAAAGAGAAATGGGTTTCTAATTAATGCGATGATAATAACAGGCAAATCCCAGTGAACTGAGCTGCTATATAGCTACTAGACCTCTGAGACTGTCATTTTCTTAGAAGCATTTAAGCACAGAAGTAATTGAAGTATAGAAACTTGGATTTGATCTTTCTCTAAGCATTAAATACCCAGAATTATCAAAAATTGATCCAACCCAAAAAAAAAACAATAGATTTTATGCTGTGCGATCCGGAGAGTCTTGTGTCTCGTCGGAGCGGTGATATTGTCAATCGCATTCATTATCTTTTGGCTAGGAAGTGAGTGATCTATATTGGTCGTATATATTTATAGGAAGGTAATTCGATATTTGATGGTTTAGCTAATTTGACCTTTGGTCAAGAGCCTCGTTTTGAATAGCACGCGCTTGTATAATATTTCTTAATGTATTGCGAGAGATGTTATTGGAGTCTCGTGTGTATGTATATACGCATTCGTCATCACTAGCAACAAGCTTTTCTGAGTTTTGTACAACTCTTTTAGGGAGTGCGTAGAACATATTAAAGTGTACTTAATCGAAATTTTAAAATGGATTATGACACTAACCCGCATTAATTGATGATAATTAATCATATTGGTTGCCACAAGTAGGCAGTAGGTGAATGGTGATGTCCTATATCATAGTCGCTGATAATGTAAACAATTGTTGCATTGTATATATATATATATATATAAAGTAATTAACAGTTGAAATAAGATGGAAAAAAATAAATAAATATTTTTCGGACTGAGACGCGGATATCTCTCTCTCTCTCACACACACATATATATATATATATGATAAAATAATATTTTTGGGACCTTTATATGTTGGGGCCTAAAGCTAAGCGTTCGGTTGAATTCGACGCATAACTAATGCAATGTTTGGCCGTGTTAAACAATATATGTATTGAAGGAAGAAGCACGTGAGAGGTATGTGGGTCTGTTAGTTAGTTATAACTAATTTACTAAAGTGATAGTTAGTGTACATCTTCTTCTTAGCTTCTTAAATGAGTAGTGTACCAGTAAATATATAGGTGTATATATAGGAGGTTAGCCTTGTAATAAGTTAAGCCTTTTCATAATGAAAATTCTGTTTTTCTCTCATTCATAGATTGAGAGCTATTTTCCAGAACCTTCGATTCCACCATTGGAGATCAAGCTGGAGCTCAACTCTGATCTTCATTATGGTATCAGAGCAGGAGATCTAGATAGCAGTAAGATGAGGATATTAATTTCAGTTGATGCAATTTATCGTTTATCTGGAGATCGACGACATTTCTCGTTCGAGCTAGGGTTCGATTTTTTATGCAATTAATTTTTTCTTCTTCTTCCTCTATTTTTGAATTGAATTGTCTGCAAAGTTCAGAATCTAAGTGAAGAACTAGCAACTTGATCAATTATCAACGTCCATGGAAATTGACGAACAAATTCCTTCTGAAAATCAATACGGGGATCACCATCCTTTGTCCCTACAGCCATGTGACAACGAGGTAGCTCGTTAATCTCTATTCAACTCACTGGCACCGAGAATTATGCACTATGGAGTAGATCGATGAAAATTGAATTAATTAGTAAAAGCAAATTAGGTTTTGTGGACGGGAGATGCACAAAAGATAAATCTGATAGATTCTTACATGAATTATGGGAGAAATGCAATGTTATAGTGTTATCGTGGATCATGAATGTTGCGACTAAAGAGCTGCTTAGTGGAATCGTGTACAAGTCTAGTGCACACAAAGTCTGGACAGATCCGAAGAATAAGTATGATAAAGTTGATGGATTTAGAAATTTTTCTACCTGCACATAGAAATAGCTACACTGTCCCAATGGATCTCTTCAGTTTTAGCATAGTTTGCTAAATTGACAGACCTTTGGGAAGAATATGATGCTCTCATGCCCTGCCGGGAATGTGATTGCCCAGAATCAAAAAGTCATGTAGAACATTTTGAATACCAAAGGCTACTGCAGTTTCTATGGGACTAAACGAATCCTATAGTCAGCCTGGAAGCCAGATTTTGATGATGACTCCAGTTCGAAGTGTTAACGAGGCATACTCTATGGTAATATCAGAGGAGAGTCAAAGGTCTTCGGAAAAACTCACACGACCTGTTGATATATCTGATGGCCTTGCACTATTTAGTAACAAAGGAGGTCTGTACTCCGGAAACAATTACTGACCTAGAAGGAACAACCTATATTTTAATTTCTGTAATTACAAACGACACACTAGGGACAATTGCTACAAGATACATGGTTATCCCCCAGATTTCAAGATGAGGAAGAAGGCTAGTGAATATATCAACAAAGGCCTATGGCAAATCTGATAGCAAATGAGATGCAACAGACACAAGGGAAGAAATCAGCAAATACAGTAACACAAGAGGATCTATATACAATGAACCAGCCACAATAAACACAGTGCAATGACAAGGCATAATATTCACTCATGAGCAGTATGATCAAATACTAAAGTTGATCAACAAAGATAACTCTGGTAATCACTATGGTAATCTTCTTATCACTGGGAGTGATGAAAATATGATTTTAGAGGCAAAAGACATATTGTAACAAAGCTTCAAAATCAAGGACCTGGGATATTTGAGGTTCTTTCTTGGAATTGAGATAACAAGATCAAAGCATGGATTCTTGATGAATCAAAGGAAGTTTGCACGAGAGTTGATTAGTGAGCTTGGATTGACAAGATCAAAGCCAGCAAGCACACCAACGAAGTGCAACAAGAGATTCATTGCAGCTGAATATGACAAGGATAACAACTATGAAGGTGATGAGAAGGAGATGGAGGACCTTACAAAGATTGGTAGGGAAACTTTTGTATCTCACAATGACAAGGCTGGACATATGTTATGCAGTACATGTGCTCAGTCAGTTTATGCATTGTCATAAAAGATCACACATGGATGCAACAGTTAGAGTAAAATACATAATGGTGCTCCAGGACAAGGACTGTTGATGAGCTCAAATAAGTCGACCAAATTTACTGCACTTTGTGATGCAGATTGGGCATCTTGTTCAGTCTCCAGGAGATCAGTAACATGATATGTAATGAAGCTAGGGGACTCCTTGGTGTCACGGAAGTCAAAGAAGCAGTGCATAGTATCACGGAGTTCAGCAGAATGTGAGTTTAGAAGTATGGCAGCTGGGGTCTCAAAAATTCTGTAGCTAACTAGGCTTTGCAGAGAATTGGGTGTAGAAGTTGACTTACCAGTCGAGTTGAATTATGATACCAAAGCAGCAATTCAAATTGCTGCAAATCCCGTATTCCATGAACGAACAAAACATATAGATATAGACATGCATTTTATCAGAGAAAAGCTCCAACAAAGAATCGTAAAGACAAGATATGTGATGTCAAAGGATCAAGAGGCAGGCTTGTTTACCAAGGCTATGGCTAGATCACAACATGCGTATCTGATGGACAAGCTAGGGATGCTCTACATGTTCGCACCATCTAGCTTAAGGGGAGTATTGAAGGAAGAAGCACGTGAGAGGCATGTGAGTCTGTTAGTTAGTTATAACTAATTTACGAAAATATTAGTTAGTGTACATCTTCTTCTTAGCTTCTTAAATGAGTAGTGTAGTAGTAAATATAGGAGGTTAGCCTTGTAATCAATTAAGACTTTTCATAATGAAAAATCTGTTTTTACTCTCCTTCATATATTGTGAGCTATTTTCCAGAACCTTCGATTCCACATTGGACTCAACTCTGATCTTCATTAATATGTGCATTTGGTTATGCGAGAATCGATATCTTATATTGCAATGCGTGAATCAAACAATTTAAAGATAAGAGAAAACTAATTTATTGTGAGTAATTCATGTATAAGAATTTTCTTACCTACAATTCTGACATTATAAAGTTCCCGTGATATAACGAGTATGTGAAGCAAACTAATTACCAACATTGGCTGTTGTTTTTTAGATGTCTTCCCTCGAATATGTGATCTAACACTAAGAACATTTTAGAAGTTGGAGTATAATAGGGTCAAATAATACGTTATTTGGTGACAAATTAGGCGTTGGGGACATAAATTTCTGAACAGTGAGATGACAATACGTTAACCATGGCCTTCTTTAACAGTTCTGAGATTTTTTTAGGCCCCTACTTTACCAGAAGAAGAAAAAATGGCAGAGTAAATAAGAGCCACACAATTTTCTTGAATATATATCTTCCACCATTTTACACAAAATCCAAAAAATAAAAAATGAAAACCAACAAAAGAAAAAGAATCTTAAGTACGTACATGTAAATTTAATTAGTGGGGTATAATTAGTACTGCTTAATTATTATTTAAAATAAAAATAAATTGAGGAAAGTGAAGACACTGATGCAAGAAATAACTACAAATTGAATTAATTTCTTCTTCCTTCTTTCCTTGTGTAGCTGGTCAACAATCAACATCTATATTAGCTTTATGGTACATATATATGCTAGATAAGAGTTGTTTCTAGTTGTTTTCAAAGATTATTAATCATGTACTTGATTCAGATCTATAATTTTAAGTTAGTTGATGTGAATCATTTTTTATATTGTTTTTAGCAATATAGCATATATCTCAAATGTTATCAATTTCGATATATAAATTAAACTCTGTACCACTCCCATGAAGAACATGGAATTGTGGTATTCTCATTTTGTTGAATATTACGTTTTATTTTACGTGAATCTATTTAAACACATAATTGTAGGCTTAACACTTGAAATTTATAATCATAAATATAACATTACATGGCGTGACTGTAAAATTATGTTATTAATTTAAACTTTTTTTCAAATATATAAAGATATCATTCGTTTTAAAACAAGTAAAAAAGGGAACAACTTCACATAAAAATAAAAATGAAATAGAGGAATATAATTCAAGATCCACAGCCAATATATAAGGTCGTTTATTTCTCCTTAGTGTTTCTAGTTTATGCACGAATTAAAATGTGGATCTTGATTATAAATGGTATTACCAGTATTAACATAGACATCCTTTAATAACATGTGTCATCTGATTATCTATTTGAGAACAAAAAGTAAATCCTTATAACTGTCGTACAATACCCGATTTTTAGAACTTGGTTAAAAATCAAATTGTGATAGTAAATCAATTGTTTAAATAAAATATTTTTTCATCTGTAATCAGAGTTCCTGTGTTCAAATCTTGAAAATAGAAAAAATATTGACAAAAAACAATTTTTCCTTTGCGACTCGAATCCGATATAGTCGGAACCCTAATGCAGGTATCGGACATGAAACGTTGCTTAGGAAAAATACTACTTACAAAATGTCACTGGAATTAAAGTCTGAGCAAAGGGTAAGAATAAATAACGATTCAACTTTTAGCTGACAGCTCTACTTCTTTTTTCTTTTTTATCATAAAGGGAGCATTAACGTAAACGGTAAAGTTGGTGCAATGNAGAGTCGTGTTTAGGGGGAGAACTTTACGGGACAAGTGTAATGTGTCACTTGTGTTTGCCTCTTCGTGAGGTTGTTCTCTCGATATTTTGTACTCTCTTTTATTATAGTGGATTGCTCATTTCCGCGGTGGACGTAGGTCAGTTGACCGAACCACGTTAAATGTTTGTGTCTCATTTGGTAGATTTCTCTTTTATTGTCTGGTTTATCGTCGTTCAATTGTTGCGTTACTAGCTTCCGCATGACACCTGATTATTTTCGGTCCTAACAATGTGATCAGGAGATTACATATTTAAACTATGAAAATAGTCTTTGGCGGCAGAAATATAAGTAGGACTACGTATAATAAAACCTTATGACCTGACCTTTTCCAAACCCCGCACATAACGTGAGTTTATTAGTGCATCGAGCTACAATTTTTATTCATCTTCTAGTTAAGTTCAGCACATGAAGATAAACCCTCTGCCATTTTCCCTTTATGGATAAGCCTCAAAGCTCACCCCGGCAAGTCGGTTGTCTTTTTTCCCACTTTATTGTTTGTAATTTTTTATATATCTTGTGTTAATTAATTATATGCTAACTAATTCATTTAGAAGTAAATTACTAAAAATGAGTGTGTTTTGATTTACTTTTGTTTGTAGCATGTCTTTTAGAGTGACGATTTGATTTATTTTTATAAACACGTCGAAATAATCTAATATTCGATATATCAAACTTCATAAGACATGTTGTATACCGCACGAATAATATCCAGAGGTGGATACCGTAGTTATATGTTCAATTTAATCCATAACCTTTTATGTTGAGTAAAAATTTATGTGTAAGATTCACTGAATTTGCAAAAATAATAGATTTGAACTCATAATTTTAAAAATATAATGCGTTCAATGTTTAAAATTTTAAAAGTTAAACCCATAAAGTTTAAATCATGAATCCGTCTCTGATAATATCTCACATTAGATGTTGATAAAAAGTAAAACAATTACATATAAGATGTGATAATACTCTTAAATAATACGGTTTTAGGGTAAACAGTGAAGGCTCACAATCGAAAGCAAAATAATATTAATTCATGCGTGTTATATAAGAGTGGCTTTGGACTGACTTAGTCTGACTTATCAATTACATAATGTAATACTTATATATGAATGAAAACGTACGTTAAGGTATAATGCCCTTTAAAAGAACGCTATACATATTTTGGTCACTAAATTATATTTTCACGTATTTCAATCGTTTGAGTAAAAAATGACCATATTTTAGTTCCGGATTCTAAATATAGTTGTCCATCATACAGCTTACCGACTTCATTTGCCTCTATGGGAGGCTCGCTCCGAATAGTTTTCGAATCACTTACAATACATGTGCTCTACGAAGGAAGATGCAAATCTGAATTAATTGAACCAATAAATTTCGCTTACAAGATGTCAAAACATAACGTAATCTGTCAAATTTCTTCCATGGTAAAAGATGAAAAAAGCCGAGGAATAGGGTGAAAAAGGATTGTATTGTTATATTGGTACAATAATGGGATAAGTAGGCTGTGCAGACATGACCTTTTACTGATCCATCAACTAAATAGAGACCCACCAAATGACTGATCAAATGGACTTAATCAATTATTCATTTCTTTCTATGTTTGGCCTGCACCGTTATGTTACGTGGCTATTGCTGATTGTGTACATTTTGTGTGAACATCAAGATTTGCCAAAACAGTGAAAAACACTTCAATTCTCAGGGCCTTAGTTTGTCTTCCTTACCTTCTTCACTTGCTTTGAGAATTTAAAGTGATGGTAATGGGTGATAAACCCACTTTTTGCCTTTCTTTTAATCATAAATGGTAGGCCGGCGCATAAGGCGTTTCGTATTTACGCAATATAAGTGGAAAGACCGTATCTTAAGGGGTATGACGTACACAATCTATCTTAATGCAAATATTAATATTTTTATCACATAATTGATTAATTGTAGGTGCTTACCTCTATTTATTAAAAACTTTGCACGCGAAACTCATTGATAGAGAATTCCTTTATTTTTAAGGGTTATGGTGGGATGGGATAATATTCCTTTATATTTAACTAGAAGTTTGAGGTTCGAATCACGAGAATGAAAAAATCTTGACAGAAAGTGTTTTCTCGATAATAAACCTTATACAAAGTAAATTCAAGCTGGTAAGGACTTTAATGCAAGTATCAGACACGAGAAGAAAAAACATAGCAAAATTAAATAAGACTCATCGCCTAAGTTAAGTTTTTGTTTTACTATACGTATAAACAGTAGTGAATCCAGAATTTTCATCAAAAGATGTCAAAATATAAATAATTAGGTATATCGAAAAGTCAACGTATAGTAAATATATGTAAAATAAAAAGATTTATCTAATAAAATAGTATAATTTTCAGACAAAAGGGTGTTACTTGACACCCCTTGCTTCAATGTGGCTCCGCACTGCGTTATAAAGATCTTTTTTTCCAACATAACGACAACGAGGAATGAATATTCCAACATGTCATCTATCACTAATGTCATTAAACAGCATAAATTGATGGTAATTTGGAATCTATCCCTCTCAAATGGAAACTAATTTCAGTTACATGCTGTGCACCATAATTTGTTCTCATTTCCTTTTTCTCATCCTAGTCCAAATTGTTGGAGTATTGGACGGTTGGACGGCTAAACAAATGTAGAAGAAGAAAACAAAATCATATATTAGAAGCTTAGCTGTCACACTGACACAAATCTTAAGCATTGCTTGTCTTTGACCAACTTCCTTTAATCATCATTAGGACATTAAGAATGATACGTGTCCTTTTGGGTGGGAATCTCGGGATTGAATAATCGTATGATTAATTAGTATTATTCTCTTTTCAGACTACTTACTTTAATGTAATTAGTCTCCATGCTGATTGCCATAATACGATTGATCTACTACGGTTTATGGCTTATGGATTGAGTAGTAAAATGTAAAGGAAGACTTGCTATGACTTCTGGTCCGAATGACTCGAGCACACGTGCAACGGCGACGTAAACGCAAAAGTTAAAAGCGCCGTGGCATGAATGCAAATTATTCGCTTTCTTTTACTGCAGTCAAAAGTGTTGAAATTCGTAAACAAACATAGAGCCAATGAAGCATAAATTGATCAAGAAACCGTAGTATTTTGGAAAAACCTTGACAGAAATCGTAGGAGTCTTTTAGTATGTGCCCATCGTAGTATGTCAGACTGATCGAGTCACATCCGTATTTATAGGTATGATAGAGACACTTAGACAATTTTATGAATGAACTTAATATAAGTCACTCAGAGTGCAACTTTATTGATCGAATGATCACAAAAGAATACATGAAAAACCGAGGGTGCAATGTCATGTATATCATATAAACATAATATCTAGACAAACTGTTAGAGAGCAAAGCAAGACTAAATGGAGCTACTAAGTCTCATATGGCTTACATGATCCATAGGCTCAGCAATGATCAAAGTAGTACTAACATGCTCAAAACTCACATCCTGCTTCTTCACATAGTCTCTAACCATCAAGTGCTTTATGTCGATGTGCTTGCTTCGGCTGCCACTTTGTTATTCTTAGAAAAGAACACTGCAACTGAATTGTTATAGAAGATTCTCAATGGCCTTGATATGGAATCGACAATCCTAAGGCCGGAAATAAAGTTCTTCAACCATAAGGCCTATGGTAGCTTCATAGCATGCTATAAATTCAGCTTCCATTGTGCATGTTGCAACAATGATCTGTTTGACACTTCTCCAAGACACAACACCTCCAGCAAGAAAGAAAATTTATCCTGAAGTGGATTTACGAGTGTCTTTGCATCCACCCAAATCAGAGTTTGAATGTCCAATCACCTCCAACGAGTTAGAGAATTTGTACGTGAGCTTAAAATCCTTGGTTCCTTGCAAATATCTCAAAACTCTTTTACCAGCTTTTCAATCGTCAAGAGCAGGGTCACTTAAATATCCACCAAACATTCCTAGCGCAAAAGCAATATCAGGTTTAGTGTAGACATGTGCATACATAAGGCTCCCAACTAGCGGATCATAGAGAATGCTCTTCATTTGCTCCTTTTCCAATACATTTTGTGGACATTGATTCGATGAGAATTTGTCACATTTAGTTATGGGTGTTGCTATAGGTGAACAGTTCTTCATCCTGAATCTTTCCAGAAAATTTTCAATATAGGCCCCTTTGAGACAACCCGAGTAATCTTTGGGATCTATCCATGTGAATTTCTATGCCAATGCCATAAGATGCTTCACATATATCCTTGTCATGACCCAAATTCCCACCCTTTGGGCCATGACTGCGCCTAACGTTGAACCCGCTAGGCCAACCAACGTATACTTGCAATAGCAATTTAAAATCATTTAATACTGAACGAAACGATAGTTCGTCACTTTCAACAATTTCCCCACAAAAATCCTGTAAGCATTACTTAATAAAAATAACAAACTTTCAGAATGCGGAGAATAAAGACATGACAAACATGAAATAACGTAAAACTTCCCACACTAGTAACTCTCAAAACTTTACTGAGCCTTCCAAATCCCTTCAATTATTTCACAGCAGAGAAATAATAATAATATCTTAGAAAAACTCAAAATGAAAATATAAGACATATACAACGAACAACCCAAAAACCGGGGTGTCACAATCCCACGGACTAACTACTGAAATGCTAAATACAAGTCTGGAAATGAAAATACAACACTATCTTGGAAATAAGAGAAAGACAATGAAACGGTAAAGGAGAGAAGCCTCGGGATCCACGAACGCCAGTGTATACCT
>ML259460.1:3036-56174 GCA_005239495.1 Nicotiana undulata | reverse complement strand
CCCCCCCCCCCCAGACCCCAGCCTAACACTACGCGTTAGCACCCCTGGGGACGCATTCGCGTAGAGTAAAATCCCCGGCCACAATAATTACCCTTCGCGTTCGCGATCCCTTGGCTGCGTTCGTGAAGGGTATTACACCAGACGCCAACAAATCATTAAAAACACCAGAGTTTTCCACTTTGCACACTCCGATAGCTACCCGAAACTCACCCGAGCCCTCGGGACCCAAAACCAAAAACACACACAACTCCCATATCATCATACTGACTTATTCAAGTAATTAAACCACCAAAACAACATAAAAACAATGAATTAAACTCCAAAATCTATAGAATTTTCTCAAACTTCATAAACTTCTAAATTTCCCATTTTTGATCCGAAACACGTCATTTCAAGTCCGTTTTACACCAATTTTCATAGATAAGACAAATAACATATAATGAACCTGTTCCGGGCTCCGAAACCATAATACGGGCCCGGTAACACAGTTTTCACATAATTATTCATTTTAAANTTAGTCAACTTTATTCATTTATTTATCATAAATTCCATTTTTCATCAAATTTCAACATAAAGACTTCCTGGCTACACGCCCGGGCTGCGCACGCATATCGAGGTGAGATTAACAGAGGCTTTCGGGGCCTCGGAACACAGATTTAGCTAGAATTACTTAGGATGACGTTTTGGTTCATCACAATCTCCACCTTTAAAACAAACGTTCATCCTCGAACGGACATAGAAAAGTACCTGAGTCTGAGAAAAGATGGGGATAACGACTCCTCATATCGGACTTGGACTCCCAAGTAGCTGCCTCGGCAGGCTGACCTCTCCACTGAACACATACCGAAGGATAACTCTTCGACCTCAAATGACGAACCTTCCTATCTAATATAGCTACCGGTTCTCCTCATAAGTCAGATCCTTGTCCAACTGGACACCGCTGAAGTCAAGGACATGAAATGGATCTGCAATTTACCTCCGGAGCATGGATACATGAAACACTGGATACACTACTGATAAATGTGGTGGCAAGGCAAGTATGTAGGCCACCTCTCCTACCTTGTCAAAATCTCAAATGGACCAATATACCTAGGGCTCAACTTGCCCTTCTTTCCGAATCTCATCATGCCCTTCATAGGCGACACACGAAGGAACACCTGGTCTCCTACCAAGGAAGCCAAATCTTGAACTCTGTGATCTGTATAACTCTTTTGCCTGGACTGAGCTATACGAAGCCTATCCTGAATAATCTTCACCTTATCCAAGGCATCTTGGACTAACTCAGAACCCAATAGCCTAGCTTCTCCGGGCTCAAACCATCTGATTGGAGACGACATCGCCTACCATACAATGCCTCATATGGAGCCATATGAATGTCGACTGGTAACTGTTGTTGTAGGCAACCCATCTACTAAAGGCAAGAACTGATCCCATGAACCACCAAAGTCGATGACACAAGCTCGCAACATATCCTCCAAAATCTGAATAGTACACTCGGACTGCCCGTCCGTCTGGGGATGAAATGATGTGCTCAACTCAATCTGTGTGCCCAACTCTCGCTAAAATACTCTCCAGAAATGGGAGGTAAACTGAGTACCTCGGCCTGATATGATAGACAAGGGCACACCGTGCAATCTGACAATCTCTCTCATATAGATCTGAGCTAACATCTCCGTTGAAGATGAAACCGCCACCGAAATGAAATATGCTGACTTGGTCAGCCTATCCACCACAACCCATACTGCATCAACCATCCTCTGGGTCCGTGGAAGTCCAACTACAAAATCCATCGTGATACACTCCCACTTCCACTCGGGAAGCTGAATCTGCTGCATCAAACCACCGGGTCTCTGGTGCTCATATTTAACCTGCTGACAATTCAAGCACCGAGCCACATAAGCCACAATATCCTTCTTCATTCTACGCCACTAATAATGCTGCTGCAAGTCTTGGTACATCTTTGCGGCACATGGATTAATGGAATACTGGGAACTATGGGCCTCCTGCAATATCAACTCACGAATGTCGTCCACATCAGGAACACATATACGACCCTACAATCTCAAAACTCCCTCAGCATCAACTGTGATCTGTTTGGCACGTCCGTGCCAAACCGCATCTCTAAGAGCACACAAATGACGATCATCATACTTCCTAGCGCGAATACGATCATGCAATAAAGAACGAGCGACGGTATGGGCCAAAACACTGCCACCCTCATAAACCTCCAATCTAACAAATCGATTGGCTAACGCCTGAACATCCACAGCCAAAGGTCGCTCTCCAACTGATAGATAAGCCAAACTATCCATGCTGAGTGACTTCCGGCTCAAGGCATCGACCACCACATTGGTCTTTCCCGGATGATAGAGAATAGTAATATCATAATCCTTCAGCAACTCTAACCACCTCCTCTGCCTCATGTTCAACTCCTTTTGCTTAAACAAGTATTGCAAACTCTTATGATCAGTGAATACCTCACACGGTACCCCATACAAATAGTGCCTCCAAATCTTCAAGGCATGAACAATAGCTACAAGCTCCAAATAATGGACTGGATAGTTCTTCTCATGAATCTTCAACTAACGAGATGCGTATGCTATAACCTTGCCCTCCTGCATCAATACCGCACCAAGTCCAACCCGTGAAGCATCACAATACACAGTATACAAACCTGAACCTGAACCTCAGGGCAATACCAACACTGGTGATGTGGTCAATGCTGTCTTGACCTTCTGAAAGCTCCCTTCACACTCCTCAGACCATCTGAACTAAACACTCTTCTGCGTCAACTTGGTCATAGGGGCTGCTATAGATGAAAACCCCTCCACAAACCGACGATAATAGCCTGCGAGGCCTAAGAAACTTCGAATCTCTGTGGCTGAAGTGGGCCTAGGCCACTCTCTAACTGCTGAAACTTTCTTAGGATCCACCTAAATGCCCTCTGCCGATACAACGTGACCCAAGAATGCCACAGAACTCAACCAGAAATCACACTTAGAGAACTTGGCATACAACTGCTGATCCCTCAGAGTCTGGAGGACGACTCTAAGGTGCTGCTCATGCTCCTCTCGTCTGCGAGAGTATATTAAAATATCATATATATACACGATCACAAATGAGTCCAAATAAGGCCTGAATACCCGATTTATCAACTCCATAAAAGCAGCGGGGGCATTAGTCAACCCAAACGACATGACCAAAAACTCATAATGCCCATAACGAGTGCGAAAAGCTGTCTTAGGCACATCAGAAGCCCTAATCCTCAACTGATGATAACCAGACCTCAAGTCTATCTTAGAGAACACCGTAACACCCTGAAGCTGATCAAATAAGTCATCAATCCTCAGCAAAGGATACTTGTTCTTGATAGTAACCTTATCCAACTACCGGTAGTCAATACACATCCTCATTAAGCCGTCTTTCTTTNATGCGCCGAGCCTTCATATAAGAAAAAACTCTACCAGAAGAATGACTAGGAGTCCCTCTCCACTCAAACCGAGGTACTCCAGGCAAGGCTAAGGTCACTATCTTGGCATGACAGTCGTGAATAGCATAATAGGGAGATAACCAGTCCATGCCAATATAACATCAAAGTCAACCATATCAAGAAGCAAAAGATCAACCTGAGTCTCCAGACCACCAATAATTACTACGCAAGCACGGTATACTTGATCTACCACTATAGAATCACCCACTGATATAGACACATGTACAACAGTACTCAAGGAATCACGGGGCATACTCAAATAAGGGGAAAAATATGAAGACACATAGGAGAATGTAGAACCCGGATCGAATAACATCGAAGCATCTCGGCTGCAAACTTAAACCGTACATGTAATAACTGCATCAGAAGCCTCAGCATCAGGACGAGCAGGAAAAGCATAACACCGGGGCTGAGCCCCTCCAACCTGCACATCTCTGGGTCTACCTACTACGGGCTGACCTCTACCTCTCACGGCCTGCCCTCCACCTCTATGAGTCTGACCTCCACCTCTAGCACCACGACCACCCCTATCTAGCTGAGGGGGCGAGGGTGCACCTGGTGCGGGAACCATGATACTGAGAACCACCAAAACCTCGGGGGCAAAACCTGGAAATATGCCCCATACCACCGCATGTGAAGCAAGACTTGGGCTGCTGAGAATACTGACCCTGGAACTGTCCTTGATGACCAGAATGACCACCCTGATAGCTCTGAATCGGCGGTGCACTGATTGGAGCTGAAGGTGCACTGCGGGATACCTGGAGTGCCGACTCATAAGGCCTAGGGGGATGACCTCTGCCAAAGGAATCTCTGCCTCCAGATGAGGCACCACAGAAACGGTCGAAATGACGAGGTCTCTTGTCAAACCCCTGTCCACCACCCTGGGATAATACCATCTCAATGTGCCTGGCCACATCAGCTGCATCCTGAAAGGAGATATCAGTACCCGTCTCTCTGGCCATCTGAAGTCTGATGGGCATCCCTTAATAAATCTCCGAACTCTCTCCCGATCAGTGGGGAGTATCATAATGGCTTGCCTGGCCAGAATAATGAACCTGGTCTCGTACTGAGTGACGNACCAGTAAATGTAGTAGTGAATAACTTGGTGAACCGATCCAACCTCCACAGAGCGTCTGCTGACATGGCTTCTCCCTCAACTGCTGGTGCCACAATACCCAGCTGAACTACTCCGGCTGTCTGAGGAGCCGGAGTCTGGAACTGAGTGGAAAACTGCTCTGGCGTATGAATAGCAGGAGTCTGGGTCCCTTCCCCAGCTTGAGATCCAGATGGTGCAGTAGGAAGAAGACCGGCCTGAGCCACACTCTCCATGAGTCCCACTAAGCGGACTAGAGCGTCCTGAAGCACTGGGGTGGCAATGAGCCTCTCTGGGACCTGAGCTGGTCCAACTGGGACTGTCTGAGTAGGAACCTCACCGGCAAAGTCTACCTGTGGGTCCTCTACTGGAGCTGATGCTCTAGCTCTGCCTCGGCCTCTAGCACGGCCTCGGCCTTGGCCCCTCGTAGGAGTTGCAATAGGAGGATTAGGCTGCTGGTCGGTCGATGAGGAAGTGCGCGTTCTCGCCATCTGCAAGAGAGTAAAATAGAGACTCAATTAGTATTCAGAATTCAACTGGCACGACAGAGAATGAAAGATGTGAAGTTATTCCTAACTTTGCAGCCTTTGGGGGACAAGTACAGACGTCTCCGTACCGATCTCTCAGACTCTACCAAGTTTGTCCGTGAGTTGTGAGACCTAAGCAACCTAGGGCTATGATAACAACTTGTCACGACCCGAAAGCCCATCTTCGGGCCATGACTACGTCTAACGTTGAACCCGCTAGACAAGCCAATGTTTGAACTAAATAAAACTCATTAACAACTAAAACGAACCAGATAACTAAGGCATTGTTGGTCAACAGTATAAAGGTTAACAAATTACCAAAAATAATATAGCAACTTCGAAATAAAACCCATGTACAAATCCCAGATTTGGTGTCACATACTCACGAACTGTCTAAGAGATTACAAAAACAAAGGTCTGAAAATAAGTACATATGACTATCTTTGAACTATAAGATACGACAGAACTGAAAGTGAAGGGTAGAAGGTGACGCCAAGGCCCACGAACGTCTGCGGGTCTACCTCGATGTCTCCTGTATGAGCTGAAGGAATGCTCCGACCGTCAGTGACCATCGGGTCCGGCTGCGTAGTCTGCACAACATAAAGAAGTGCAGGTGTAGCATCAGTACAACCGACCCCATGTACTGAGTAAGTGTCGAGCCTAACCTCGGCTAAGTAGTGACGAGGCTAGGACCGACAACAATATATGTACCTGTGCAATTCTATATAATAACAGGAAAATATCGACGGAAATAAGCAAGTAAGACAGATACGGGGAGAACATACAGGGGGTAAAAGGGGCAACAAAATGCTAGCACAGTAGTACAGGGTAATAACTGAAGTGTAAAAAGTAAAAGCAGGAATTTAACGCCTCAGAACAGATAATGATCAGCAAAAAGGCACGACATGTCCCCTCGTGCAAAATCTCACAATCACTCGACACGGAATGTCCCCTCGTGCATAAATAGTAACACTCGGCACGGAATGTCCCCATTGCATAAATAGTAACACTCGGCATAGAATGTCCTCTCGTGCAATAAATAATCAATGATATACACGGCATGTCCCCTCGTGTGATAAATAATAAACAATCAGCACGGCATGTCCCCTCGTGCAATAAATAATAAACGATCAACACGACATGTCCCCTCGTGTGATAAATAATAAAAAATAAGCGCGTCATGTCCACTCATGCAATAAATAATAAACGATCAACACGACATGTCCCCTCGTGTGATAAACAATAAACAATAATCACGGCATGTCCCCTCGTGCGATAAATAATATAAAAGCAACAATATATTGTGAAAATCAACAATAAGAAGTCTCAAGTGTATGGAAATACTCAATAAAATTCTATCGTCCCGACAAGGGACTCTGCTATAACCAACCTCGCATCCGTAATACAATTTCAAGAGTAAAAGCCTCAACCGAAAAAAATAACACAATAACTCCCCATGTCATGAAACAATATCAAGGTATCACTTCTATATCACCAATTACTCATAGTACGAAGAATATTAAGAATAAGGTATGATTCATCACGGTTGACTCACGGGCATGCTTGACCGCAACATATAGGCACTCGTCACCCCGCCTATATGTTGGACATGAATTACACATAGCAAATAAGACTCTATACCTAATCCCTCAAGCTAAGTTAGGCCAAACACTTACCTTGGCTCCAAAGTGCAAGTCAAGCCTCAATCACAGCCTTCCCTCTCGAATCCAACTTTGAATCGATAATTTCTAGACATAATGGATTTATTAATATGAATAAGTACTCAATAAACCAATTCCGAGCCTAATTATACATTTTCTACTATTCTTCCAAAAATACTAAAATTCGACCCCGGGCCCGCTTGGTCTAACACGAGGTTCGGACCAAAACCCGATCACCCATAACCCCACGAGTTAAAATATATGATTTGTTTTAAGATTCGACCCCAAATTGAGGTTGAATCACCCAAAATTCCCCAAAAACCTAACCCTACCTAAATTCCCTAATTTCTACCTTGTTTTCATGAGTTTAGGCCTAGGTTCTAGTGATTAGGAAGGAAAATGGAAGAAATTGGTGTTAGGAACACTTACCCAAATGGTTATGGAGGAGAAAATGGCTTGGAGGTCTTAAATGGGGCTTGGAGAAGAAGAAGGAAGTGAAAATTATGAAAATCCCGTATGGTATTCTGTGTTTGGGGTATTTTAATAACTGGGCAAAAATACCCTTCGCGTTCGCGGGCCCCTGGCCGCGTTCGCGAAGGGTTGACTAACCTGACCTACGCGTTCGCGAGTCCTTGGCCGCGTTCGCGTAGGTTTGACTCCACTGGCCTACGCGTTCGCGAGCATAGGGCCGCGTTCGCAAAAAACAAACTACCCAGCCCCCCCAGACCCCAGCCTAACACTATGCCTTCGCACCCCTGGGGACGCGATCGCGTAGAAGCATTGTCCAGTGCTCCGCGTTCGCGTCTCCCTCTACGCGTTCACGTAGAGTAAAATTCCAGGCCACAATAATTACCTTTCGCGTTCGTGAGTCCTTGGCCGAGTTCGCGAAAGGGTATTACACCAGACACCAACAAATCATCAAAAACACCAGATTTTTCCACTTTGCACACTCCGATAGCTACCCGAAACTCACCCGAGCCCTCGGGACCCAAAACCAAAAACACACACAACTCCCATATCATCATACAGACTTATTCAAGTAATTAAACCACCAAAACAACATCAAAAACAATGAATTAAACTCCAAAATCTATAGAATTTTCTCAAACTTCATAAACTTCTAAATTTCCCATTTTTGATCCGAAACACGTCATTTCAAGTCCATTTTACACCAAATTTCACAGATAAGACAAATAACATATAATGAACCTGTTTCGGGCTCCGAAACCATAATACGGGCCCGGTAACACAGTTTTCACATAATTATTCATTTTCAAATTCCTTTATTATTTTCAGAAAATAATTTTCTTTAAAAATTCATGTCTCGGGCTTGGGACCTCGGAATCCGATTCCGGGCATACGCCGAAGTCCCTTATTTTCCTACGGACCCTCCGGGACCGTCACATCACGGGTCCGGGTCATTTTACCAAAAATGTTGACCTTAGTCAACTTTATTCATTTAATTATCATAAATTCCATTTTTCATCAAATTTCAACATAAAGACTTCCCGGCTACACGCCCGGGCTGCGCACACATATCGAGGTGAGATTAACGGAGGCTTTCGGGGCCTCGAAACACAGATTTAGCTAGAATTACTTAGGATGACCTTTTGGGTCATCACACCGACCTTCCGTTGGGCCTTCAAGAATGAAATCACTCTACTGGGAACATAATCCGATGAACCTCGCCACTAAATCTGTGGCATCCCCGGCATAGCCAACGTCACAGTCTTTGCGTGACAGCCAGAATAACATGACCCGGAGACATCTAATCCATGCCCAATATCACATCAAAATCAACCATACTAAGCAGCAAAAGGTCTACTCGGGTCTCCAAACCCCTAATAGTCACCACACAAGACCGATATACACGGTCCACAACAATAGTATCAGCCATAGGAGTAGATACATGAACAAATGAAATAAGAGACTCGCGGGGCGTATCCAAATAATGAGCAAAATATGACGACACATATGAAAAAATGGAACCAGGATCAAATAATACAGAGGTATCCCTGTGGAAAACTGAGAGAATACCTGTGATTACATCATATGAAGCAATAACATCCAGTCTAGCAGGGAGTGCATAGAAACGGGCCTGGCCGCCACCTGATCGGCCTCCCCCTCCAGGGACCCCTAGCTGACTGACCTATACCCCGAGCTGGCTAGGCGGGTGGGGAAGTAACTGGTGCTGAAGCCGAAGGCTGGCTCCTCTGCAAGGATGAACCTCCCCGTAAGGCGGGGACACAACCTCTTGATATGACCCAAATCCCCACACTCAAAGCAACCTCTACTGGCCATTGGCAATGGGGAATGAAGGGAGACCCGAGCACCGGGATACCCACTGGATGAACTAGGCATAGATGAGCCCTGAGTTGATGGTGCATGAAATGAACTCTGAGCTGGAAGGGCACTAAGAGATGAGTGGCTCTGATGTGAACTGTGAGGACCATGGCCAGATAATCCACCACGATGACCTGGACGGGCCGTTTTAGCATGCCTGAAGAGACGACCCCTATTGTGGTGAAACTGACCTCCAGAAGGAACACCACCAAAACTAC
The DNA here is from genome assembly GCA_005239495.1 of Nicotiana undulata. Taxonomy (NCBI): domain Eukaryota; kingdom Viridiplantae; phylum Streptophyta; class Magnoliopsida; order Solanales; family Solanaceae; genus Nicotiana; species Nicotiana undulata. Next base: position 46,842 of record ML259460.1, on the reverse strand, counting down.
TAGATCCCCGAGGCTTCTTGTCCTCCCTCTCAACCCGCTCATGGAGGTGAACCGACTCTATCTCTCGAGCAATGTCAACCACCTCCTCAAAAGAAGCACCAGACACCCTCTCTCTAGTCATAAGAATTCGTAGCTGATATGTGAGGCCATCCACGAACCTCCTGATCCTCTCCATGTATGTAGGAACCAACCAAACAACATGACAGGCTAACTCAGAAAAACTCGTCTCATACTGCATCACTGTCAAATCATCCTGACGTAACTGCTCAAACTGTCTGCGCAACTCCTCTATGCAGGATTGCGGCACATACTTCTGCAGGAAGAGAACGGAGAACTGCTGCGAGGTAAAAGATGCTACACCAACAAGGCTACTCCTCTCATAAGCTTCCTACCAACTAAAGGCAGCCCCAGAGAATTGAAAGGTAGTGAACGAGACCCCACTGGTCTCCAGAATACCTGTTGTACGGAGAATCCTCTAACACTTATCCATAAAACCCTGGACATCTTCGCCCTATACACCAGTGAAAGTCGGAGGTTGAAGTCTACCAAACCTCTCCAATCTACGCTGCTCGTCATCAGACATGACTGGAACCATATAATCCTGAGTAGGTGCAACCGACTGGGCTGGTGGTGCCCCTGGTGTCTAAAGTTCCTAAACAACCTGCTCAGGTGTACGGGCGACTGGAGTTTGAGTGCCTCCCCCGGCCCGGGAAGTAGCTATTGTCGTAGTAACATAGACCGCATGAGAAAGATTGGTGTACACGGTCAGAATATGACCTAAGGTCTCTTAAAGACCTGGAATAACAATAGGTAAAATCGGTGTCTGATATGGTCCCGCTGGTGCATCCACAACTTGGACCTGATCATGAACCGGAGAAACTGGTGGATCTGCAGGTGCTGCCCTGGCTGCTGTGCAGTCTACACCCGTGCCCCTACCACAAACTCGACCGCGCCTCAGCCCCTCGCGGCCCCAACCGGTGGTACTGGTGGCTGTCCATCCTAGCCGGTAGCACGTGTCCTCACCATCTGTGAGAGAATAGAATAACAGAAGTTTAGTTACCAGTATCAACAGATTCGCACGATAAGAATTCAAGAATGTGAATTTTCCTAAGGGTTCTGCAGCCTCTCGAAGATAAGTATAGACGTCTCTGCACCGATCCGCAAGACAATACTAAACCCGCCCGTGACTCGTGAGACCTGTGTAACCTAGGCTCTGATACCGATTTGTCACGACCCTAAACTCACCTGTTGTGATGACGCCTATCAATAAAAGTACGCTAGCCGACACCCACAATACTACCATAAAACTATGCCAGAAGACATCATGTTTAACAAAAGTTCATAAAGAAAACAAGAGTTGAAATCAAAATTGCAATGCGGAAAATAAAGCCCCAAACATCGGGGTGTCACTGAGTCATGAGCAACTACTACAAACTGTTCTGAAAATAGGAAGACTAACATAGTGTGAGAATAACCAAAATAAACTAAAGGGAAGTTAACGAGGGAGAAAACCATGGCTGCGATCGTCAGGAAGCTACATCACTATCCTTGATGATCCGCCACTGAGTAAATCAACAACTTCCACCGTGGCTAGAGATACCTGGATCTGCACAAAAGGTGCAGGGGTAACATGAGTACACCAACTCAGTAAGTGGAAAATCCAAACTATGGACTGAAAGGTAGTGACGAACTTAACCTCAGCAGGTAGCAGAAATAAATTGTGCAGGAAAATTAGGCATGCTATCAATTCAAGTAACAACTCAAACAGTAAAATAAATACAGATATGTACAATGTGAGATATAAAGCTCAGCTAAACTCTACATGCCAATGCACAGAATGTGTGAAATGCACCATGTGCTCCCACTCTCAAGTGCTCAACCACTCGATACTGCATATGGCCATCCGGCCTAGGGAAATCCATCCCGAAACATATACAACACTAACTGCAAGTCAACCAGTACCGAGGAAGAAGGGTAATCCAACCCTAGGGAGAAATCCATCTCCAGGTATATGTATACATACTTAACCACTCGGTAACGCATATGGCCATCCAGCCCAGGGAAATCCATCCCAGAACATACTCAACGCTGACTATAAGTCACTCGGTACCGACGAAAAAGGGTAATCCAACCTTGTGGAGAAATCCATCTCCAGATATCAATACTTCGGACAAATCCATGTCCAGGTAAATCCATCCCTCAATAATATCATTTGCGCTCACTAGGGATGTGCAAACTCCGGAGGGGCTTCTACAGCCCAAGCGCTATCATAATCATCAACCTAACCATTGCGGCGTGCAGCCCGTTCCCATAACTGTCACTCATAATCAGGCTCTCAGCCTCACTCAGTCATCACTCTCCAGACTCACACACGGGCTCGCAATGCCATGAAAACTAGCCCGGAACAACAATATGATGTGCCAATAAATAACAACTGAGATAGAGACATGATATGAAATTCATGAATAAGACTGAGTACAGAATATCAATGAAACAAGTGAGATGACAGCAAGAAACGGCCACTAGGGGTCCCAACAGTATCGACGTAAAGACCTAACATGATATCTAGCATGATTTACAGTGAATTTACTTAATCACATGATGGAAACATAGATATCAACAAGAAACAGTCACTAAACGGTTCCATGGAATCAACTAGGTCCCGATTCTCACGATGCACGCCCGCACGCCCATCACTTGGCATGTGCATCACCTCAATACTAATCACATAACAGATAGTTCGGGGTTTTGAACACTCAGAACAAAGTTTGGAAGCATTACATACCTCAAACCAAGCAAAAATCCTATTCTGCGACGTCTTTGCCTCTCGAACTGGCCTCCAAACGTCTCGAATCTAGCCAAAATCAATACAATGCAATCAATATAGGCAAAGGAACCAATTCTACAAGAAAAATTACTTAATTGGACACAAATCCCGAAATCCACTCAAACCCGGCACCCAAACCCACGTCTCAAAATCCGACAAAAGTCACAAAACTAGAAAGCCCGTCCACTCACGAGTCTACCCATACAAATTTCATCAAATCTGACATCAAATGGCCATTTAAATCCCCAAAATCATCTCTCCAATTCCCAAGCTTCAAAACCCCAAATGACACCTCAAAAATACACCAACTAGGTGGGAAAATAAGTGGGGAATCATAACTATTGAATAGAAATGATCACTAGGAACTTACCTCAAGATTCACCTTCAAAAACAACTCAAACATCTCCAAAACCGATCTCAATAATGTTAGAATTGTGAAAAATTCTGGAACCCTCATTTTTGAACCTTTTATATACTGACCAAATGTCCTTCATCGCGGTCGCGGAAATAGCCTCATGATCGCGAAGCACAATTAGTCTGCCCCGAATTTTTACCTTACGCGATTGCGGAAATACACATGCGATCGCGGATCACAAGCTCTCAAAACTATGCGAATGCGCCCAGCTCTACGCAATCTCGTAGAGAAAATTCATTCACCTCACTGCCGCTCCAAATCCTTCTACACGAACGCGACCTCAGCCACACGTTCTCAATGCACACGTCACGACCCAAACTCCCAACCCGTGGGATCATGATGACGCCTAACACCATACTTGCTAGGCAAGCCAATGTTAGAGGAATTCGATACATTAAACAATTAACTTATAACAATAAGTCTAGAGTTATCAAATAAACGAATACTGAATAAAATGAGAAATAATAAACAAAACTTGAAGCTAATTATAATATCTGGCTACCTAGGATTTGGAGTCACAATTCACGAACTACTAAAGAACACTACAAATAATTGGCCAAGAAATAATGTATAATTGTTTTGAATCAAATAAAACAGTAGTCTAAATAATATAGAGAAGACTCCAGGAATCTGCAGACGCCAGCAGATCTACCTCGTGTCTCCGAATAATGATATCTGCTACAAAAATCTCCTAACTGTGGCCAGTACCTGGATCTCCACAAAAGAGTGCAGAGTGCAGAGTGCAGAGTGTAGTATTAGTACAACCAACCCCATGTACTGAGTAAGTGTCGAGCCTAACCTCGGCGAAGTAGTGACGAGGCTAGGACAAGACACCACATAAAACCTGGATATAAATTTAATCACGCTAGCAGGAGTAACAACAATTAAGGAATTTAAAAACAGCAAATAATTGGGAAGGGAGAATGCGATGGGGAATTTTTAACATAACGAATGAGGAAAACAATGAAACAAAAACAGATTGTGATAAACAATGATTATAGCGATTAAAAATAGAAAGGAAACTTGCACGGCATCACCCTTCATGCTTTTACTCTCAGCCTTACCAGATAATAAATAGAATACATGGCATCATCCTTCGTGCTTTTACTCTAATCCTCACCATATTATAATTTAAGAATGCACGGCATCACCCTTCGTGCTTTACTCTCTTCCTTACAATATAAATAAATCGTGTACGGCATCACCCTTCATACTTTACACTCATCCTCACAATATAATTAAATCACGCACGAAATCACCCTTCGTGCTTTACACTCTTCCTCACAATATAAATAAATAAATCATGCACGGCATCACCCTTCGTGCTTTTACACTCTTCCTCACAATATAAATAAATCATCAATAACATATAAAAAGGACTTTCACAAGGAATTAGTATTCCATCATAGTTTCTATCACCATTTAATATTTCAATCTCAACTCAATGTTCTCAAAGGGATTTCACGAGAAATTAATATTTCATCATAGTTTCTATCACCATTTTATACTTCAATCTCAACTCAATGTTCTCAAAGGGATTTCACGAGAAATCAATATTTCATCATATTTTCTATCACCATTTATGTAACGACCCGACCGTTCGTTTTGCGTTATCAAGCCCCGTTCCCCTAAATGAAACTTTTCGTAGCTGCTTATCGTGATTTATGACTTTCTGGGACGGGCGGTTCGGGATTCGGAAGTGTTTAGAGCAGTATAGGAACACTTAGTTCCTTAAGGTTCATCTTTTTGGCCAAGTTTGACTTCGGTCAACATTTTGAACAAATGACGGAATCGAGTTTCGATGATTCCGGTAGCTTCGTATGATAACTTCGGACTTGAGCGTATGTTAGGAATGGGTTTTGGATGACCCGGGGGCGTTTCGGCGCCCAATATCAAAATAAGAGTTTCCTTAAGTTGAAATTTGGTTTGGAACGTGTTTTTGTGTTATCGAGGTCCGAACGGAATTCCGAGATCGGAATAGTTCCGTTATGTCATTTATGACTTGCCTGCAAAATTTGGTGTCATTCCGAGTAGTATAGGTCGGTTCGGCACGTTGATATCGAATTCAAGAACTTGAAGTTCTTAAGTTTGATCTTTAGGGGTTTTGAGGGTGATTTTGAGTTTTAACATTGTTTTGAGTGTTCCGAAGGCTTGAGCAAATCTGTATTATGATTTGGGACTTGTTGGTATATTTTGACGGGGGCTCGGGTGGGCCCAGGTGCCTCTCGGGCACCAAACGAGGCCAAAAACCAGCTGCATCAGTTGCTGGTGCACCTGATCTGGTGTGACCGCAGGTGCGGTTGCCCAGTCGCAGGTGCGACCCCAGGTGGGCTGCCCAATTCCCGCAGGTGCGGGCCTTTACCCGCAGGTGCGGACTCTTGGCCGCAGGTGCGAGCCCAGGCCCTCTTGTCCATTTCCACAGGTGCGAGACCGCAGGTGCGGTCCTTGAGCCGCAGGTGCGGAACCATTGTAGACAGTGTGTTCTTTTAAAACACGGGATTTTTCTCATTTCCTTCATTTCTCTCCTCCATTAAAGACTTGGGAGCTTGGAAAAGAGACTCCACAACCTAGCTACTTATAAGGTAAGTAAATTCTACCCTTGTGTTAGTTTAATACATGGATTACTAGTTAAATTAACTACTTAATTAGTGAAAATCAAGGAATTGGGTAGTAACCTAGGGCTTTCGAGAATTTAGGGAATTACCCGTGAATTGGGTATGAAATCAAGTAAAAATCATATATTAACGATCCTTAGGTTATGAGTGAGTGTTTCCTTCGTGAATTTTCGGAATCCGAGTGTGCGGGCCCGTGGGTGAATTTTGGGAATTCTTCAAGAATGATGAATTGACTAAGTAAGTAGGAGAATTCCCTGCTTTGAGTATAATTTGATGTATTTACGTATCGATATATTAGTTTTGAGTCCTTGGGAGGCGAGTTTGAAAGTTCGGGCGCGTTCTTGGTCCCGGGAGTAGATTCGACACGAGGTGAGTCTCCTTTCTAACCTTGTAAATGGGAATTTTCCCCATAGGTGATCTAAATGCTATGTGTTAATGTTTGTGGGAGCTACGTATGTACCAAGTGATGAGAGTCCGTACGTAGCGGCTATTATTGATATGTCGGGAAGTTTTAGGACCCACGAGCATGCTTTTATGTGCCTCACATGTATCTCTAAATGGATGTTGAGGTTCTTATTATTCTTGAACTCGCATGTAGATATTAGGAAGTCATGTTTTAAATTTCATTACTTAAGTTCTTGTTTTCAAGTATAATCTCTGTTAAATGCCTGAATTTCTAATAACTCTCTGTATGTATATGAGCACCCGCATCACATGTATGATTCGTGAGCGGGGTAGCCTTATCATTATGTAAACTGCGTCGCATGATTTATTCGCGAGCGGGGTAATAGATGCATCTATGGTTCGAGTCGTTCGACCCTCGGCAGTGCATATTTATTTTCGAAACGCTTCAGCCGTACGCTCTAGCATACTATGTGTTGTGTATTTGACTGAGAGTCTTATTTTTGTTGTATAAACTGCTTCATGTAAAAAGGGAAGTAGTTCATTATATACTATTGTGATTGACAGGTAGAAGTAAGTTGTCGATTCATATTTGATATTTCATGTCCTTGCGATTTCTAGGACTGTTATCCCTGCTTAGTCTTACTTAGCCCTGTTATTTACTCATGGCCCTAGTAAGTATCACGTCTACTTCTCGTCACTACTTCTTTGAGATTAGACGAGATACTCACTGGGTACATATTGGTTTATATGTACTCATGCTACGCTTCTGTACTTAATTGTATAGCTTCTGAGGCAGGTGTATCTGGTTATCAGACCGGAGTGCGATCTTGAGAGCATACTCTGTACCCGACTCCACGGTGAGCTGCTCCCCCCTTGGCAATCCTCAGCATCACTTTGGAGTTGTCTTTTGCTATTTTTGTCCATTTACTTCAGACAGTAGCTCAGTTATTCTATCTTATTTTGTATATTCCACTAGTCCGCCTGTAGACTTGTTACACTAGGTCTTGGCACGCGTAGTAGATATTATATTTTTGCACTGTATATATACGTAAATTACGGCCCCTTTTGGTTATGTTGATTTAAGATTGCTAAGTTATATGTTTTCATCTTACAGTTTTAACCCTAAATATTTGGCACGTTTTGGAACAATTTATGAAATAAGGTAATCTCGTTAGTAACACAAGTGTTGGCTTTCCTGACCCCGGCATTAGGCGCCATCATGACCTGAGTTCGGATTTGGGTCGCGACAACATGGTATCAGAACTCTAGGTTCACGTAGGTCTCACAAGTCACGGGCAAACCTAGTATAGGGTGTTAAGAAATCTCTCTTTATTCATATTCTATCATGCAGTTGACGGTTTACTAAAAACTCATTCTTCTATTCTCTCACAGATGGTAAGGACGCGCATCCGATGTTCCAGACCCGGGAGGGGCCACTACCCCCACCGTCAGAGGCCGCGGTAGAGGCCGGGGGAGGGCACCGGCCCGAGGTAGGGGACGAGGGCGTCCTAGAGCTACTCCAGTTGTACCACCACCAGAGGCTCCTATCATAGAGGAGCAGGACGAGGTGCCCCCAGCAGATCCTGCTTCAGTGGATTTCATGACGGCGCCAGGCTTCCAGGAGGTCATGGGCCATATGATAAGAGTTATGGAAACTATGTCCCATGCTGGTTTATTTCCAGCAGATCCTGCCACTTCTCAGGCCGGAAGGGGAGTACAGACCCCTACTGCCTAGGCTATAGGTTAGACAGCAGCATTACATCATACTCCGGGTACACTGCCCGTGGGTGGGGTCCAGCCAGTAGCAGCAGCACCTGAGCTCAGACCAGCTGCGGACGGCGATCCGCAGAAGTTATTGGACAGATGGAATTGATTGCACCCTCCAGTCTTCGGGGGTGAGCGAGGCGAGGATGCTCAGGACTTCATTGACAGGTGCAGGGACAGACTACACAATATAAGGATACTAGAGTCCCATGAGGTGGATTTCACTACTTTTCAGCTTGAGGGCAGGGCCCGCAGATGGTGGTAGTCCTACATCCTTGGTAGACCAGCAGTTTCCCCTCCTATCTCTTGGGAGCAGTTCACTCAGTTATTCCTGGACCGATATATTCCACCCTCTGAGAGGGAATAGCTGAGGTATCAGTTTGAGCAGCTGGAGCAGGGACAGATGTCAGTGACAGACTACGAGGCCAGGTTTTCTGAGTTGTCCTGTCATGCCTGTATGATCCTTCCTACTTACGCTGAGAGATTACGGAGATTTGTAGCAGGGTTGCACTCAGGTATTAGGGCCAACATGGCCCGAGAGGTGGAGATGGGGACTCTCTATCAGCTTGTTGTCGAGATAGCTCGTCGGATATTGTTATCGATCGAGGGGCAAAGAGCAGGGTCAGCAGGACAAGAAGGATAGATTTTCTAGAGATTTCAGAGGTGCCCCAGTCAGAGGTAGAGGTCAGTTTGGAAGAGGCCAGCCTAGCAGGCCTCCATATTCAGTTCCTCCACCACCTCCCCGTGGTGCTCCAGTGAAGCCTTATTTCAGCGCCATGCAGGAGAGTTCTTACCACCCACCTGCCATTCTGGGTTACTCCAGAGGGTATTCTGTTCATCAGAGGTCTTCTAGTCCTTACTTCAGTGCCATGCCAGAGGGTTCTCACCGTCCCCCAGTTATCAAGGGTTCTTCTTCTAGGCAGCAGGCCATGCCACTGGTGAGATGCTATGAGTGTGGGGATTTAGGCAATATGTGGAGGACTTGTCCCGGGCTTTGGGGCAAAGCTGTTTAGCAGAGTTACCAGCCTACATACTCAGCATCGGCGCCCCGTCCACCCCGAGGTGGAGGACAGACTGGTAGAGGTCTCCCCAGAGGTGGAGGCCAGGCAGGAGGAGCTCTACCAACTCCTATTCATTCATGCAGAGGTCAATCTTCCGGTGCACCAACCAGATTCTATGCTATTCTGGCCCGAGCAGATGTAGTGGCCTCAGACGCCATGATCACAGGTACTATTTAAGTATGTGGTAGAGAGGCATCAGTGCTATTTGATCCAGATCCACTTATTCATATGTGTCAGCCTTATTTGCTTGTTTCTTGGATGTTCCTCGTGAGTCCTTGGGTTCTCCTATATATGTGTCCACTCCTGTGGGCGATTCTGTGGTGGTAGATCAGATTTATCGGTCCTGTGTGATTACATTTTGTGGGTTCGAGACTAGAGCAGATCTCCTACTGCTCGATATGGTCGATTTTGAGGTTATTCTAGGCATGGATTGGCTATCTCCCTATCATGCCATCTTGGATTTCCATGCCAAGACGGTTACCCTAGCTATGCCTGAGTTGCCTAGGCTGGAGTGGAGATGTTCCTCAGTTAGCGCAGCCAGCTGGGTTATTTCCTTCCTGAAGGCTCGACATATGGTCGAGAAGGGTTGTCTGGTGTATCTTGCTTATGTGCGGGACACCACCACTGAGTCTCCAACGATTGACTCAGTGCCAATTTTTCGAGAGTTTGCTGATTTATTTCCTTAAGACCTTTCGGGCATGCCTCCGGATCGTGATATTGATTTCTGCATTGATGTAGCTCTAGGCACCCAGCCTATTTCCATTCCCCCGTACGGTATGGCTCTGAAGGAATTGAAGGAGTTGAAGGGGAAGCTTGAGGAGTTTTTAGCTAAGGGGTTTATCAGACCGAGTGTCATCGCCGTGAGGTTCTCTAGTCCTATTTGTGCAGAAGAAGGATGGGTCTATGCGGATGTGTATTGATTACTGCCAGTTGAACAAGGTCACAATTAAGAACAAGTATTTGCTGCCGCGCATCAATGATTTGTTTGACCAGTTACAGGGTGCTAGGGTGTTTTCTAAGATTGATTTGAGATCGGGATATCATCAGTTGAAGATTCGGGCCTCAGATGTTCCAAAGACTGCTTTTCGTACAAGATATGGCCACTATGAGTTCCTAGTGATGTCCTTTGGCTTGACTAATGCCCCAGCAGCGTTCATGGACTTGATGAATAGGGTGTTCAGGCCGTATATTGATTCCTTTGTCATTGTCTTCATTGATGACATCTTGATTTACTCACGTAGCCTGGGTGAGCACGAGCAGCATTTGAGAGTTGTGCTCCAGACCTTGCGAGAACAGAAGCTATATGCTAAGTTCTCCAAGTGTGAGTTCTGGTTGGATTCCGTGGCATTTTTGGGGCATGTGGTATCGGGAGAGGGTATCAAGGTTGATCCTCAGAAGATTGAGGAAGTTCAGAGTTGGCTGCGTCCTACTTCAGCTATAGAGATCAGGAGCTTCTTGGGCCTAGCAGGTTATTACCTCCGTTTTGTGGAGGGATTTTCTTCTATTGCAGCCCCATTGACTAGATTGACTCAGAAGAATGCCCCGTTCTGATGGTCCGAGAAGTGTGAGGCGAGCTTTCAAAAGCTCAAGGCAGCATTGACTTCAGCACCAATTCTAGTATTGCCTTCCGGTTCAGGGATGTATACAGTGTATTGCGACGCTTCACGCATCGGTTTGGGGTGTGTTTTTTGATGCACGAAGGGAGAGTTATTGCTTATGCTTCGTGCCGGCTGAATGTCCATGAGAAGAATTACCCTGTGCACGATTTTGAGTTGGCGGCGATTGTTCATGCTCTTATGATTTGGAGGCACTACTTGTATGGAGTGTCTTGTGAGGTTTATACAGACCACCGCAGCTTGCATCACTTATTCAAGCAAAGGGATCTTAATTTGAGGAAGCACAGATGGCTTGAGTTGTTTAAGGATTATGATATCACTATTCTTTATCATCCGGGCAAGGCAAATGTGGTGGCAGATGGCTTAAGCAGTAAAGCAGAGAGTATGGGTACCTTGGCTTACATTGCAGCAAAGGAGAGACCTCTAGCCTTGGACATTCAGTCCTTGGCTAATATCCTGGTAAGGTTGGACCTTTCAGAGCCTCGTCGAGTTCTTGCCCATGTGGTTGCTCAGTCTTCGTTATTGGGAGAGATTAAGGCTCGGCAGTTTGATGATCTGTGCTTGGCATAGCTACGGGAGACAGTGGTACAGGGTGGTGCCAAGGAGGTTATTATTGGCGAGGATGGGATTCTGAGACTTCAGGGCCGTTTGTGTGTTCCTAATATCGATGGCCTTAGAAGGAGGATTCTTGAGGAGGCACACAGTTCTCGGTATTCTATTCATCCAGGTGCTACGAAGATGTATCGCGATTTGAAGTAGCATTTCTGGTGGAGGCGGATGAAGAAGGATATAGTGGAGTATGTGGCTAGGTGGCTTAATTGCCACCAGGTGAAGTATGAGCACCAGAGGCCAGGAGGCCTACTTCAGCAGATGCCCATTCCTGAGTGGAAATGGTAATGCACCACTATGGACTTCGTGGTTGGGGTGCCTCGGACTTTGTGGAAGGTTTACGCGGTTTGGGTCATTGTGGATAGATTGACCAAATCGGCGCATTTCATTCCAGTGGCTACTACTTACACTTCAGAGATGTTGGCCCGATCTACATTCGGGAGATAGTCCGGCTGCACGGTGTGCCGGTGTCCATTATATCAGATCGAGGTCCTCAGTTCACCTCACACTTCTGGAGGGCATTGCATAGTGAGATGGGTACCCAGATAGATCTCAGCACAACATTTCACCCTCAGACTGATGGTCAGTCGGAGCGTACAGTTCAGATATTGGAGGACATGCCCAGGGCATGTGTGATTGACTTCGGAGGTCAGTGGGACCAGTTCTTACCTTTGGCCGAGTTTGCTTACAATAATAGTTATCAGTCCAGCATCGAGATGGATCTATTTGAGGCTTTGTATGGTTGGCGATGTCATTCTCCTATCGGGTGGTTTGAGCCTGGCGAGGCTAAGTTATATGGCACCGACCTGGTGAAGGATGCTTTAGAGAAGGTAAAGTTGATTCAGGAAGGGCTCCGCACAGCACAATCCAGACAGAAGAGTTACGCGAATCAGAAGGCGGGTGATGTATCATTTATGGAGGGAGATAAGGTTCTGTTGAAGGTCTCACCGATGAAGGGTATTATGAGGTTCGGGAAGAAGGGCAAGCTGAGCCCATGGTTTATAGGTCCTTTCGAGGTGTTGAGGCGAGTTGGAGAGGTTGCTTATGAGCTAGCCTTACCTCCCAGTTTATCAGGAGTTCATTCGGTCTTTCATGTATGCATGCTCCGGAGGTATCACCCCAACTTCTCTCATGTGGTTTATTTCAACACTATTCAGTTGGATGAGAGGTTGGGCTATGAGGAGGAGCCAGTTTCTATTATTGATAGACAGGATCGCCAGTTGAGATCCAAGAGAGTTTCTGCCGTAAAGGTCCAGTGGAGGGGCCAACCAGTCAAGGAGGCAACTTGGGAGTCTGAGGAGGACATGCAGAGCAGATATCCGCACTTATTCAGCACTTCAGGTATGATTCTAGACCCGTTCGAGGATGAACGTTTGTTAAAGAGGTGACGAATGTAACGACCCGACCGGTCATTTTGCGCTATCAAGCCCATTCCCCTAAATGAAACTTCCCGTAGTGGCTTATTGTGATTTATGACTTGCAGGGACGGGCGGTTTGGGATTCGGAAGTGTTTAGAGCAGTATAGGAACACTTAGTTCCTTAAGGTTGGCTTTTTTGGCCAAGTTTGACTTCGGTCAACATTTTGAGAAAACGACCTTGAAATCGAGTTTCGACGGTTCCAGTAGCTTCGTATGATGATTTCGTACTTTGGCATATGTTCGGAATGGGGTTTTGATGACTCGGGGGCGTTTCGACGCCCAATATCAAAATAAGAGTTTCCTTAAGTTGAAATTTGGTTTGGAACGTGTTTTTGTTTTATCGATGTCAGAACGAAACTCCGAGATGGGGAATAGTTCCGTTATGTCATTTATGACTTGCCTACAAAATTTGGTGTCATTCCGAGTAGTATAGGTTGGTTCGACGCGTTGATATCAAATTCAAGAACTTGAAGTTCTTAAGTTTGATCTTTAGGGATTTTGAGGGTGAGTTTGAGTTTTAGCATTGTTTTGAGTGTTCCGAAGGCTCGAGGGAGTCTGTATTATGATTTGGGACTTGATGGTATATTTGGACAGGGGCTCGGTTGGGCCTAGGTGCCTCTCGGGCACTAAACGAGGCCAAACACCAGTTGCATCAATTGCTGGTGCACCTGATCTGGTGTGACCGCAGGTGCGGTTGCCCAGTCACAGGTGCGGGACCGCTCCTGCGATCCCAGCCTCGCAGGTGCGACCCTAGGTGGGTTGCCAATTCCCGCAGGTGTAGAGCCGCTGGTGTGGACTCCTGACCGCATGTGCGAGCCCAGGCCTTGTTGTCCATTTCCGCAGGTGCGAGACCGCAGGTGCGGAACCACTATAGACAGTGTGTTCTTTTAAAACATGGGATTTCTCTCATTTCCTCCATTTCTCTCCTCAATTAAAGATTTGGGAGCTTGGAAAAGAGACTCCACGACCTAGCTAACTGATAAGGTAAGTAAATTCTACCCTTGTGTTAGTTTAATACATGAATTACTAGTTAAATTAACTACTTAATTAGTGAAAATCAAGGAATTGGGTAGTAACCTAGGGCTTTCAATAATTTAGGGAATTACCCGTGAATTGGCTATGAACTCAAGTAAAAATCATATATTAACGATCCTTAGGTTATGGGTGAGTGTTTCCTTCGTGAATTTTCGGAATCCGAGAGTGCGGGCCCGGGGGTGAATTTTGGGATTTCTTCAAGAATGATGAATTCACTAAGTAAGTAGGAGAATTCCCTGCTTTGAGTATAATTTGATGTATTTACGTGTCGATTGATTAGTTTTGAGTCCTCGGGAGGCGAGTTTGGAAGTTTCGGGCGCGTTCTTGGTCCGGGGAGTAGATTCGGCACGATGTGAGTCTCCTTTCTAACCTTGTAAGAGGGAATTGTCCCCATAGGTGATCTAAATGCCATGTGCTAATGTCTGTGGGGGCTATGTACGTACCAAGTGACGAGAGTCCATACGGAGCGGCTATTATTGATATGTCGTGGTAGTTTTAGGACCCACGAGCATGATTTTATGTGCCTCACATGTATCTCTAAATTGATGTTGAGTTGCTTATTATTCTTGAACTGGCATATAGATATTAGGAAGTCATGTTTTAAATTTCATTACTTAAGTTCTTGTTTTCAAGTATAATATTTGTTAAATGCCTGAATTTTAAATAATTCTGTGTATGTATATGAGCACCCGCGTCACATGTATGATTCGTGAGCGGGGTAGCCTTATCATTATGTAAACCGTTTGGCATGATCAATTCGCGAGCGGGGTAATAGATGAATCTATGGTTCGAGCCGTTCGACCCTCGGCAGTGCACATTTATTTTTGAAACGCTTCGGCCGTACGCTCCGGCATACTATGTGTTGTGTATTTGACTGAGAGTCTTATTGTTGTTGTATAAACTGCTTCATGTAAAAAGGGAAGTAGTTCATTATATACTATTGTGATTGATAGGTAGAAGTAAGTTGTCGATTCATATTTGATATTTCATGTCCTTTTGATTTTTAGGACTGTTATCGCTGCTTAGTCTTATTTAGCCCTGTTATTTACTCATGTCTCTAGTAAGTATCACGTCTACTTCTCATCACTACTTCTTCGAGATTAGAAGGGATACTCACTGGGTACATATTTGTTTATATGTACTCATGCTACGCTTCTGTACTTAATTGTATTGGTTCTGAGGCAGGTGTATCTGGTTATCAGACCGGAGTGCGATCTTGAGAGCATACTCTGTACCCGACTCCACGGTGAGCTTCTCCCCCCTTGGCGATCCTCGGCAGCACTTTAGAGTTGTCTTTTTCTATTTTTGTCCATTTACTTCAGACAGTAGCTCAGTTATTCTATCTTATTTTTGTATATTCCACTAGTCCGCCCGTAGACTTGTGATACTAGGTCTTGGCACGGGTAGTAGATATTATATTTTGGCATTGTATATATACGTAAATTACGGCCCCTTTTGGTTATGTTGATTTAAGATGGCTAAGTTATATGTTTTCACCTTACAGTTTTAACCTTAAAAATTTGGCACGTTTTGGAACAATTTATCAAATAAGGTAATCTCGTTAGTAACACAAGTGTTGGTTGCCTGACCCCGGCGTTGGGCGCCATCACAACCTGAGTTTTGATTTGGGTTGTGACAATTTAATATTTCAATCTCAACTCAATGTTTTCAAAGGGGTTTCACGAGAAATCAATATTTCATTATAGTTTCTATTGCTATTTAATATTTCAATCTCAACACAATGTTTTCAAAGGGATTTAATGAGCAATCAATATTTCATCATAGGTTCTATCACTATTTAATATTTCAATCTTAAATCAGCATTCATAATAATATTCTTCTCGGTGGAACCGTATACTAATCTCTCAACATTTCACTAACAACAATAACCACAAATGATAGGCTTTAAGACAACCAAAATAACAAGAATTAGCATTCACTCGCATGGTATGACCTGACCACAGCGTATAGGTACTCGTCACCTCAGCTATACATTGGATTTAGCAACAAACAAGTAGCAAGAAGTCACAAAACAACTATTGCCTCAAGCTAAGGGTAGACACAACACTTACCTCAATTCGGCAGGCCACTCACTGCTCAATTACAGCTTTTCCTTTCGAATTCACCTCCAACACACTTGAATATAATAATAATTATTTTAATCATTAATTAATGCTAAAGAACTAACTTTACTGAAAAATTATGATTTTCCTAAGTTTTCTCAAAAACGATTAAAACCCGACCCCGGACCCGCTTGGTCCAAACTCGGGATTCGGACCAAATTACGTTTACCCATTTACCCTGAGCCCGAGTATGCAATTAGTTTCGAAATCCGATCCCACTTCAATGTCAAAATTTGATTTTTACAAAATTCCCTAATTCTACCCAAACCCTCAATTTCTACCATTGAAATTATTGATATTTGATTAAAAAGTTATGAAAAAGATTGGGTAATTGAAAGAGACAAGTTTAGAATTGTTTACCAACACTTTGGGGATGAACTTGTATGAAAAAAATATCCTCTAGGTCTTTGTAGTTCAAAAACAATGTGAAGAAAGAGGTTCTACCCGTTTTATAAAACATGTTTTATATTGCTGGGCAGGCCTTCATCGCGTTCGCGATGGGCCTGCCACATTCACATAGAGTCAGGCCCGAATGGCCTTCACATTCGCATTGGTTTTACCGCGTTCGCGGAGATTTACGACCTGGTCCCTTCGCGTCGCAGCCCAATGGTCGAGTTCGCATAGAAGAAAGCGAGGCTCCCCTCCCCCAGGCCCATAACTCAGTGCGTTCGCGTATGCCTGCCCGCGTTTGCGAATGGTACTCCCCCCAGCGCTTCACGTTCGCGTCCAAGGCTACGTGTTCGCATAGAACAAAAATGTCCCCAGTGCACTTTACTCTACGCGTTCGCGAGTGAAGAAACGCGAACGCGAAGAACACTTTGCATGTGCACCAGCAACAACAAAAACAACAAACTTTAACTAGTTCAAAATACCCCGAAGCCTACCCGAAATTCACCCGAGCCCTCGGGGATCTAAGCCAAACATGCACGCAAGCCTAAAATCATCATACGGACTTGCTCGTGCAATCAAATCATGAAAATGACATCTACAACTATGAATTTAACCTCAAAACTCATCATTTTTCTCAAGAACACTTAAATTTCACTATTTCTCAACCGGATGTCCGAATCACGTCAAATCAACTCCGATACTTACCAAATTTCATAGATAGTACTTAAATACTATAACAAATCTGTACCGAGCTCCAGAACCAAAATACGGGCTCGATACCAATGGTTTCAAACATTAATTCATTTTTTCATTTCATTAAAAATCCAGCAAAACAAGTTTCTTAAAAAAATTGATTTCTAAAGCTAGGGACCTCGAAATTCAATTCCGGGCATATGCCCAAGTCCCATATTTTACGCCGGACCTCCTGAGATAATCGGAACACAAATCCGGGTCTGTTTACTCAAAATGTTGACGCAAGTCGACTAAAACCAAATTTTAACTCTAGAAATTATTATTTCTCATATTTTCACATAAAAGCTTTTCAGTTTCACAATCGGACTGCGCATGCAAATCGAGGTAATTAGAATTATCCTTTTTATGGATAATAAGCCTAGAAGGGAGTCTTAATTCATAAAATGACCCCTTCGATCATCACAATCTCCACCTCTAAAGCAAACGTTCTTCCTCGAACAGACATAGAAGATCATGTGAATTGGCAAACAAGTGTGGATATCTACTCTGCATGTCCGACTCGGACTCCAAAGTAGCTGCCTCAACGGGCTGACCTTTCCACTGCACTCGAACTGAAGGATAACTCTTTGATCTCAACTGACGAACATGCCGGTCAAAAATGGCTACCGGCTCCTCCTCATAAGTCAAATCTTTGTCCAATTGGACAAAGCTGAAATCTAACACGTGGGAAGGGTCACCATGATATTTACGGAGCATAGACACGTGGAATACTGGATGAACGGAGGATAACCTTGGAGGCAACGCAAGCCTATAAGCTACCTCCCCCACTATATCAAGAATCTCAAACGACCTGATATACCTAGGGCTCAACTTACCCTTCTTCCCAAATATCATAACACCCTTCATGGGTGATACCCGAAGCAATACTCTCTCTCCAACCATGAATTCCATATCATGAACCTTACGGTCAGCATAACTATTTTGCCTGGACTGAGCTGAACGAAGGCAACCCTGTATAATCTTGACCTTATCTAAGGCCTCCTGAACTAAGTCTGTACCCAATAACCAAGCCTCTCCTGACTCAATCCATCCAACTGGCGATCTGCACCGTCTACCATATAATGCCTCATAAGGATCCATCTGAATGTTCGACTGATAGTTATTATTATAAGAAAATTTTGCTAACGGCAAGAACTGATCCTAAGAACCTTTAAAGTCAATAACACAAGCGCGGAGCATATCCTCTAAAATCTGAATAGTACGCTCGGACTGCCCGTCCGTCTGAGGATGAAATGGTGTGCTTAACTCAACTCGGGTACCCAACTCACGCTGAACTGTCCTCTAAAAGTGCGAGGTAAACAGCGTACCTTGATAAGAAATGATATACACATGCATACCATGAAGGCGAACAATATCTCGAATATATCTATGCCAACCGCTCCAAAGTATAAGTACTTTCCACTAGAATGAAATGTGTTGATTTAGTCAGCCTATCCACAATAACCCAAACGACGTCGAACTTCCTCTGAGTCTGTGGGAGCCGAACAACGAAGTCCATAGTGATTGTTGATACCCAATGTTTCCTCAAATTATTTTAAATTTTGCATATATGCCTTCAAAATCTTTTTTTTTAATAACTGGCATTTTCCCATAATTTCACATATTTTATTAATTTCTTTTCTAATTTATTTAGTATTTTTATTCAATAATTATTCATAAATTGTATTACAGATAATTTTCAAATATTTCCTAGCTCAATACAGTATTTTAATCCTATTGTGATTTAATTATTTTGTAAATTAGCCAATTTTGCATTATTTAGCTCTAATTACAGTGATTTTACAATTATGGCCCAATTATACATTTTACACCATTTAAATCAATAATTTGGCATTTTATATTTTTTAAATATTAGCTAATCACCTTAATATCATTTTACTAAGCATTAATTTCACATTTTATAATTACTAGCTATTTTTATTAATTATTTATCTATTTTATATGGGTATTTAACTAATAGCCACTTTTAAATCTCAATTATAGCCTAAATTGAACCCAATACCCCAACCCATCTGATCCAATTAACCTAGCCCAAAACCCAAATTCCTACCCGGCCCAACCCCACAACTAATCTGAGTCGATCAAATTAAATCAACGGCCCATATTAGTGTTACCATAATTAACTAAGACTAACACCCCCCGACCCCTCATTTCACTCGGTCTCTCATCTCTCTACTCTCTCTCTCTCTAACTCTCTAACTCTCTAGAGAGTTCCAGTCTCCTCCCAGCCTCCGATGAGGCCCTTCGTCTTCTCCGGCCGTCTCTTCGCAGGAGGCCATGGAACCCTCACCATCCTCCTACCTCTTATGGTTCCTTTACGCCAATAATGCTATCCCTAAGGCCCTCAAAGGACGAGGACCAGTCTACTCACACCTATGGTTTGTTCCTGCTTGCTTCAGGCCTTCAGGGCTCGATTTTGAGTAAGATCTTTCCATCTTTTGCCTAAACCCATGGGTTTCTAGGCCGGTACCTTCATTTCTGGGTTCACCCTTTAAACCCTAACTTCTGAATCTTCCGACTCTTTTAGATCTGTGATGGATCTATGCGTCTTTTAAGGTTCTCATACGTTTTCCTCAAAAGATTTCTTCGATTTCAAACGATTTCTTCATTTTCCTAACTAGGGTTTCAAAACCCTTTTGCAAAAACGATTTCTTTTCGATTTTTAGCAATTACTTTGTGATTCCTAGCATGTTTAAACATCATCTGAGACTTTTCTTTGTTTGATTCATTTTAAGTTAAGAAACCCTAATACCTCTAGGTTCGATTTGAAGATTTGAGTCATTTTGCAATGTTGTTTGCGGGTCCCTCATGAACTTTCTGGACTTTCACGAATGTCCTATGTGTTGTATGCTCCTTGCTCTAAATCTGTTGCTAAGGTTTCTGATTCAATACTGTTCTTTTAACTACTTGCATAGGTTTTCTCTCATTTTGTTCAACTCATGCTACTTATCGACTAATAAATCTGATTATTCATTTTTATTGATTACTGGTTCTGTGCATTGTTTTATAAAGTTGTGATACCTTCCTTGAATCTGTGATTTCGTGTATTTTCCTTATAACTCTCTATTGATTTTCAAATTATTTCCTTATTTGTGTGATACTTTCCTTAGTTAGTATTAACCCTCTGTAATTTTCAATCTCATGCGTGATTCTTTGAACCAATTTTCAGAATTAAAATTGTACTCCACCCTATTTATGTGCACAAATATGTTGTTAATTATTTGAGTTGCACTTTCCCTATTTGAAATATTCTGTATTTAGTCATTATAAAATGGTACATGCTTTTACTACTCCTAATATGGTATAATCAGTCTTGTAATTGATTCTTTTCCTTGTTTAATATAACTTGTATCCGTTTGAACTATGACTCCCTAATTAAAGGGAGTCCGGTTCTTTAATTGATTCTAATTGAGGTTCTTCCTAAAACTCTGTTAAATTAGTACCTCTTACCTTATTTCTCTGGCCCGTTTAAGATTATAAATTCCTCTACTCTCATTAGCATAACACACGAACATATACCTTGTTCTACTCTCTCTTACTTACACACACATTTTATTGCTTTTCTCTTGATTGCTTGTTGTTACAAGTCGGCTGAATGCCAAGACTAGTCAGTCTATGTGCTTACTCCTTACTCTGTATTTGCTATCTTCAACTGGTATGTTTCCAATTTATATTTAAAAGTTCCAAAACAATATGTTTCTTTGGGTATTTCACTTCATACTATTCCTAACTTGCTTCTATTTGTGGTTCTATTGTCCTACCTGCTACTAGTTTGTATGCTCTGCTGTTTTAGTTCATAGTACTTTTTCCCTTTAGCTTCAGCATGTGTACTGCCCCTTGTATGTTTCAATGTGATTCTTCTGATGTCTTCTGTGATCCCTAGTGCACTACAATTGCACTGTATATTACCTAGTTCCCATGTAATCTTGAACACATGCTATACTCTAAAAAATTTCCTGAACCTATGTGTAACTATGTATGCTGTCCTTTTCCTAGTCTGATTCTGTTTAATTCTTTTGGTGAACAATTGTGTTTATTACTAAATTCTGTACCAGCCTAGTACTTCTCTAATGCTAATATGTATCCTAATTTATCTGTCCCCAATCCCTGTTTTCTTGCTTGTATCATCTATGCACTTGGTGCTGTCGGTGTTGGTTAATGATTTTGAAACTATTTTTCCTAAACTACTCACTTACCATTTTGCAAACTGTGTCAAAATAATAAACTATTCTTTAGAAAGGTTCTTTTACTCAACTCTTTTTCAAATCCTCTCTTGCACTACACTTTACTCTTAGACTATAAGTCCTGTCCCCTCAGTGTGAGCACTGCTTTGGGCCCCCTGAGCTCCCTCTAAACTCTGACACACTGAGGCACGTACTTCCACACTGTACATGTTCAATTCCTGGTTACTAAGTCTGGGTGTGAGCATTGCCCGGGAGCCCTTGAGGTCCTTAGGAAACTTTGACACACCCGTATTATGAAAGGCTGTGAAATACCATATGGCAATGAGGTTTGGAGGACTTGGGCCTATCTGTAGGCACCTTTTAGTATAGCTTCTTGTTTTCCTCTATTTTAATTATGTAATTCATAATCCTTGGTCTGCAATAACTTATTGTAAACAATTCTGGGTATGGATAGTGAAAGAGGGAAAGGGATAACTTGCATGATATAAAGGGTAGAAATCATGTCCTTAGGTTTACATTTCCTATTTGTGCAATAGAAATCTTGTTTATGACCAATATGCAAAGCATTTCATGCATTAGATGCCATGTTCCCTAGGTATCCTGCCTACTGTTTTCAGCACTTTGACATATTGTTATGAATACTGTTTTTCAACATGTTATTTTGACATTACTGCCATATCTTTTAGAAATTCTGTGTTAGGAGAAATATGCCAATAATTTGTTATCTCTACAATCATTCCTCAGAATGCTATGGACTTAGAAATCCTTTCCTAGGCTAAAAAACATAAAAAAATAAATTGTCACTCCAGCATCTTCTGAAACCATGATTAATACTGTGACTACTGAGCACTTAGAAATCATGCTTAGGAATTATGCATATGCATCAATCTGCATCCCTACCTATGCATTAGATATCATGTCATAGCGTCCTATTCTCTAAAAATAACTGGAAAAACTTCTGTGCTCTGAACAACCTAGAACAGCATGTTTAGGTAACAATCTGCAACAATTTCTCTAATAATTCTGATACATTGTCCCCCGCCTAGGCAAACCTTAGGGGATTAAATTTCTAAAACTAGAAGTCTGTCTCTCTCTTGTGTGTATTGCTTAATGCTAACAAGTTCTTTCAATTAGTACGCAAACTGATTAGGGATTTCATGTAATAACAAAACTACATGTCTGTTTACCCTCTGAATTCACCTAGACACCATGTCTTAGGATCTTAATTAAACATACTGCCCTTATATGTGTTTGAGTCGTGCTAATTATATGCATTATTTGATGAGGTAAATTTGAGCCTCTTATATTCTTCTATGTGTTTCCCACTAACTGCAGTCCTACATGTTATTTGCTTGTCGCCTTAGAATTTTACCCCTTTAAATCTGAGGGTTTGCCTCGTACCTACCCTTTAGGATAGTAGTCCTAACCTCCTCCGGGACTAATAAGAAGGGACGGGTAATAGCACGAAATAGAAATCGTGACCAACTCGCGCTTTAAACACCTTCACGGAGCGCGGAAGGGTATAATATGGATATGATAACTGATGCGCTAATACCACGTGTAGCCCCTTCTTCGAGGAGTGTCATACCGGGTATTGCATTGATGTGATCCATATTGTCATAAACCTAGGATATCCATTGCTTTAACTATTAGATTATAACACTTTTCAAAACTTAGCCTTTCTATAATCATTTTCAAACACATGCACGCTTTAAATCCCCTCTTACTTGAGGCTTTACTTGTTTTTTTTGTTAAACTGCACAAATTCACAAAAACCATTTGGACGGGAACCACACTCCTGGATCATGAAGGGTTCCTAACACCTTCCCCTTGGGATAATTTCAAGACCTTACCCTATCTCTGGTTAGCAACGTAGTTGTAAATGAACCCTTGGTGCCCTAACGCACCGTTAAAATCGTTAGGTGGCGACTCTCCAAAAATGCAAACCCCTTTCCCACAAGGAAAGAGTTGCCTCAACCCAAATGTCCTGAACTCGATCTCCGCGAGGAAAAAGGGGGGCGCGATAGCATGGCGACTTTGCTAGGGATTATAGGCTTTTACCATTTCAAATAATTTTGTGAATTTGTACCTTTGCTTTGTTTAATACTAGCACCCTTTCCATTTTACTTCTACGTGCAATTACTTGTTTATTTCTTTCAAGTATTTACTTTTCCCCCAAAACGAAACTGACATGTTTTTTTGTTTTCCTTTGTAACCGCTTTAAATCATAACTGTTGTATTTACCACTTTTCCTTAACGTGCAAATACATGACAATTTGTTTTAATGCTTATTATTTCATAATCATGCTCAACATTCATACTCCACTCGTTCCAAACAAAATACTATAACAACGCTTGATGAGTGGTTGCGCTCTTCCTATATTATTACCCCCTAAATTCGGAAAGACTTAATTGCGGTAAAACTAGTCGATCAGCGGTGCAGTCGACGGTTCCGTGCCTTTCCCCCTTGAGTTGTCCACTCAAGGGTACCCGTCCAAAACCCCATAGAAACCTTACTCTATTGTATTGATTGCATGTATCATGGTCAAACCTAGCCAAGCTAAAGTGTTGTCCGCACGATAGCTTTTTAATAAAACCTTGTCCAAAGTCCACTGGGTTTCCTAAACCCAAACGGATGCCATCACGTTTTGTGCATTTATTTGAAGACCCGGTCTACCACCACAGGAGTGGACACATATATAAGAGAACACAAGGTCTCACGAGGGATATCCAGAAAATGAGCAAATAGTACAGATACATATGAATACGTGGATCCTAGATCAAATAGTACCGAAGCTTCCCTACCACATACTAAGATAATACCTGTGATCACGGCGTCTGAGGCCACTGCATCTGATCTGGCCGGAATGGCATAAAATCTTGCTGAGGCTCCTGAAGACTGAACTCCCCCAGAGTGAACAAGAACTAACTGACCTCCTCCTGACCGGCCTCCCCCTCTTGGGCGACCCCTGCCGACCTGCCCACCTCGGGGCGGCTGGACTGCTGGTGCTGGACTCCTAGGCTGATAACTCGGATGCACTGCCTTGCCCCAATACCTGGGACAAAACCTCCACATATGGCCCGGCTCCCCACACCCGTAGCAACCCCCTGGTGCTACAGCCCGCTGCCCGAAAGAGGAAGATCCCTGAATAGCTGGAGGGCGGTGTGAACCCTTCCGCGATCACAGAGGTCTGGCTAGTTGTTCTTTGCGATCGCATGCCCCTTGTTGCCATTGCAGTTAAGGAACCCCTGTGCAGTTTTATTAAATACGGGACTTAGCATATTTCCTCCATTTTCATCTTCCTCCTCAAGTTTTTAGAGAGCTCTTCAAGGGACCTTCCACCACTGCTATTGAGGTAAGTAAATTCCATAGTTTTACTAGTTTCAAACATTAATTCCTAGTTAAATTCACTACTAAATTATCTAAAATCATAGAATTAGGTAGTAATTTTAGGATTCTTGAGGATTTTGTGATTTTCCATTTTAGGCCATGAATTCAAGTAGAAATCACACCTTAATGATCCTTAGGCTATGGGTGAGTGATCCCTTCGAGAATTTTCGGAATTTGATCATGAGGGACCGGGGTTGGAATTTGGGAATTCTTCAAGAATAGCGATTTCATTGAATAACTAGAATGACTTCCCGCTTTGTGCATGCATTGATATTATTGTATACCTTTTGGCTAGTTGCGAGTCCTCGGGTGTAGAGTTCGGAGTTTCGGGCGCAATTGTGGTCTGAGGGGTAGATTCGACACGAGGTGAGTCTCCTTTCTAACCTCGTAAAAGGGAAATTGTCCCTCTAGGTAACCTTGTAACCTTGTAACCTTGTTTGCCTTGCAGAAATATGAGGCACGAAGTCCCCAGATTCGGCATGGTCTCCAATATCCACCCAAGACTGTTGAGTTGGTGGGAAGATCTACACTCTAGCGACAAAGTATCGTCAGGAAACACTTGGGCAACCTACCATCTCTCCTAGAAATCCAACCTAACAAAATGGTAATAGAGGCTTTGGGATTGTGAGAGGTCTGTGTTTCAGTTTGGGAACATTGAAATGACACCTTTGATAGGAGAGATAGGAGGACTGGCTAACCTAGTGTGGGAAACTCCAAGGTTGCTGATGCCTGAAAATCGCACAGGCAAAGGTTTCCTTAAGATGATGGGTCTGAAGAAGAATGCAGAATTAGTGTGCTTGAAGGAGTCATACGTTCCTTTTGACTATCTGTACAAGAGGTATGGCCACGACAAATCATACCGTACCTACCATGACGATTTTGTTATCACCTCCTTGAGACACATCCATCGCCGAGTGTTCGTCTTCATGGTTTGCTTCTTGGGTTTGATCGTGTTTCCAATGAAGAAAGAGAGAATTCATACCAGACTGGCCGTGGTGACTAAGACCCTAATGGAAGGGGTAGATGGGCAAAACTTCAGCATTGTGCCCATGATCATTGCAGACATATATCGGGCCTTGGAAATGTGTCAACGAGGAGCAAAACATTTCGAAGGTCGCAATTTATTACTCCAACTCTAGCTCATGGAACATATCCAAAGAGGCGAATACCGACAAGACATTCATCGTAGAATCTGGGATGACCACATCACCTTCCATCACCCGAAGCGAGTGAATTATATCCCCGACATGTTCGCTCAGCCTGAGAATGACGAGGGATGTGTTGAGCTCTTCGGTAACTTGACTGAAGAACGTGTCCAATGGATGTTTGAGTGGTTTTCGATAGATGAGTTCATCATTCGATCCCGAGATGCATCGTTTCTGATACTGATTGGTTTAAGGGGGACATACCCTTACGTCCCTCTTCGAGTCATGAGGCAAGAGGGTAGGAAGCAAGTCATACCTAGGGTCGAGAAAATGATCCATCTTCGAGCAGACTTTCAAAATGATGATAGTCCTCACAGGTGCCAAGCTCAGCACCTATGGCACTGCAAGATTATACTTGATAAAGACACCATCGAGCCAGACAAGTATCATGCAAGTTGTACCCCTTTCTATCTTGGTTGGTTAGAAGAGGATCTGAGTAGTCGGAGCAAGCCAGGGTACGTCCGAGGCCACAGGGTTATAGATGAAAGGGATGAAGCACAAGTCAAGTTCAACTAGCTGCGCAAAAGGATCCGCCAATGTGAGGATGATCACCACAAAATACATGAGTCTAACAAGAAGCTGATCGAGGAGTGGAAAGACATGGTCGTCAACACCAACAAGAGGTTAGGATACTTAGAACGAGGTATAGTCGAGCTGGAGGAGAAATTCATCAAAAGGGTCGAAGACTTCCAGAGGGCTGAAGTAACTGAAGGAGGACATCTCGCCAAAGCATACCTATTGCTGGGACTTCGCGAGCTAGGAAAGTTGTTCGAGGGAAGCAGGAATGTCGAATATGGTGAAGGTCCTTCTGGGACCAAGTAGATAAGAATGTCTTTATTTTTCTGTCAATGTAATGAGGCCAAAAGCCATTAGTGACTTTTATTTTTTCGTTTGTTTAATGTCGTTTTGGGGATTTGTCTATTTTTTATCAATAAAATGAGGCATTTAGCATTTACGTTCTCCAAATCAACTTGTCGCTTGGCCTACCTAGGGCATAAAGAGGTTCCCAAATTAGGAGGCGCTTTACATTCCGTGCTATGTGTTTAAATACTGCAATGGTTTTTTTCATAATCCTCACTAACTTGGTTACCTTTTGTTTTAATTTTTTCTTTTCTTTATTTCTCCCCTCCCCAAAGGTTAGTTCGTGCAATCTGGCATCATCAGCTTATATCACAAGATCCAAGGGCCCTCCACCTAATCCTCCTCCTAGTCCTCCTAAAGGGAAGAACAAAGGCAAGAGTAAGATGGAAGAATCTAGCGGCATCTGGAAGGAGAATGTGGTTGAACGGCTAGAGGCCACTGACGACCGAGGTATTCAGGTCCTAAATAAGAACATGTCACCACTGGAATAGAAATTGCTGAAGTTTCAAGAAGAACTTGACCAGGTTCGAAATCTGGCCAACCTGTCATTTTCCCTTAACGTCCCAGACGTCAACTTCCCGAATGCTCAAAACCCTACACCTCCACAAAATATCTCGAGACAACAGAACCATCCTGCACCTCACCATCACGCCACTCCGCCAAAGAACCAAGTTCTCCCAGCGCAGTGCAATACTTGCCACACTTCAAACAACACTCCATTACTTGTCCCAGAACCTCAGAACCTCACAAAGGACCATTTCAACAATCCCATCTATGTGGAAACCATGACCCATTCCACTCCACCCATCCCACACCCATCCGAGTCTGATGAAAATGACTTGCTTATCAAGAACCTGGATGAGGAACTAAGGAAGCTGACCAACCGAGTTCAGGGTGTTGAAGGAACCAAGGGAATCGAAGGGTTGAATTTTGAAAACCTCTGTATACAACCCGATGTCGAACTGACCCAGGGGTACAAAACTCCGAAGTTCGAAATGTTTGACGGTACTGGTGATCCGAGGGTCTATCTAAGGACCTATTATGACAATCTGGTTGGCGTAGGAAAGGATGAAAGGATCCGCATAAAGTTGTTCATGAGGAGTTTGAAAGGAGATGCGTTGTCTTGGTACATAAGCCAAGACCCCAAGAAATGGTCAAACTGGATAGGTATGGCGTCTGACTTTATGGAAAGGTTTAGATTCAACAAAGAGAACGCACCAGACGTGTTCTATATCCAAAATTTGAAGAAGAAACCCACAGAGACCTTTCGTGAGTATGCCACTTTCTGGAGGTCCGAAGCTGCTAAAGTCAGACCTGCTTTAGAAGAGGAGCAGATAAACAAGTTCTTTCTCTGGGCTCAGGACCCGCAGTACTATGAACGGTTGATGGTGATTGAGAATCAAAAGTTCTCCGATATTATCAAATTAGGGGAGAAGCAGTATGGTTATAAATTTTGAAGCCTTGCAAGCTACAAACAAGGCTTTACAGTCTGGTGGTGTGTCTAAGAAAAAAGACGTGGGAGCTGTAATGGCTGCACAAAGAGACAAATCCCCACTAAATACCAAATTTATCCAACACCTCCACTCACATATAGCCAACCCCGAATTACCAATAACCCTCACCTTCGTACCAAACTCCTCCACCCACCTACCAATCTCCACCACCTACTTACCGATCTCCACCACCCACATATCAACCTACTTCACCTAGATACTCGCAACCCGCTCCTGTTTACCATACTTACAATTATCAGCCAACTCATTACCAGTAACCCACTTCACATCAAAACTTCCCTAGACCTCTGCCTAATTTTGATCGCAGACCTCCAAAACAATACACCGCCATAGCTGAACCCATCGACCAGCTGTATGAGAAGCTCAAAGATGCTAGTTATGTCACCCCTATCCCTGCTGCCACCCCTGAGTACCCTTCTCATTGGATTAACCCAAACAAATCCTGTGCATACCATTCCGGCATGAATGGGCACAACATCGACGAATGCCGCTCTTTTAAAGATAAGATACAGTCCCTGATTGATAACAAAATCATTGTGGCAAAATAGTCTGCTCCGAACATCCGCAACAACCCTCTACCAGACCATAACGGTGTAGGTATCCATATAATTAAAATAGAAGATGATAGGGACCCCGAGGGATCAATCGGGTTTATCGTAGAAGGCGATGATCCAAAGAAACCAGTAGTCACTCTCAACCCGATCATAGTCCAGATTCAACCATCTGGGGATGCTAAGGTAAATATGTCCACACCACTTGAGTTTGAAGCAGCGCCACCCGCAAAGACACCAGTACCAATTGAAGTTGAGTTCGTATCTCCGGCAAATGCGCCCGCACCATTTGAAGTTGCAGTCTTGCCACCCAAGCATTACTATTACTTGTCTTGATGAACCGATGATTGTGACATGCAATGAGACAACGCAGAAAACAGACAGTGATTCAGATGAAGATGATCTACCCAAGGAGATTGTCAAAGAAGTTGAAAACTTTGAGAACAGACCTAAGTCCAACCTGGACGAGACTGAGGTTATCAACCTGGGGAATTCAGAAAACGTCAAGGAAACACGGATCAATATTCATTTATCACCGACATAGAAGAAAGAATACACAGTGTGTTTGAAGGAGTATGATGATATATTCGCTTGGTCGTATGATGACATAATAGCATAAGTACGTCTATTTGGCTCACAAATTGCCAACCAATCCAATGTGTCCACCGGTAAAACAAAAGCTCAGTAAGTTCAAACCCGACATGAGTTTGAAAAACAAAGAAGAAGTTACCAAGCAGATCAACGCCAAAGTTCTTCGGGTAGTTGAATACCCGACATGGTTAGCCAACATTGTACCTGTGCCGAAGAAGGACGGGAAGGCCAGAGTCTGTGTCGACTACCGGGATCTTAACCGGGCTAGTCCGAAAGACGACTTCCCCTTGCCAAATATACATATCCTAATTGACAATTGCGCCAAGCATGAATTACAGTCATTCGTGGATTGCTTCGCTGGCTACCATCAGATTTGGATGGATGAGGAAGATACTGAGAAAACGGCTTTCATTACACCGTGGGGAGTATACTGTTATAAGATGATGCCATTCGGCTTGAAGAATGCAGGGGCCACTTACATGAGGGTTATGACCACTATCTTCCACGACATGATTCACAAGGAGATCGAGGTATACATGGATGATTTTATTATCAAGTCCAAGAAAGCCACTAACCACATAGAAGATTTGAACAAGTTATTCAATAGGTTGCGAAAATACAATCTGAAACGGAACCCCGTGAAGTGTGCATTCGGGGTTCCTACTGGGAAGTTGCTGGGGTTTATTGTGAGCCGGCGGGAATAGAACTGGATCCGTCAAAAGTCAAGTCCATTCAAGACCTACCGCCGCCAAAGAACAAGAAGGATGTGATGAGTTTCTTGGGGAGACTAAATTACATCAGTCGGTTCATAGCACAGTCCACAATTATTTGTGAGCCGATTTTCCAAATACTGAAGAAGGACGTCACGACCAAGTGGACCGATGATTGCCAAAAGGCCTTCGGCAGAATCAAGGAATATTTGTCAACACCGCCAGTTCTGGTACCGCCTTAGCAGGGTAGGCCTTTGTTACTCTACCTTGCAGCGTTAGATGGAGCTTTCGGCTGTGTTCTAGGGCAGCATGATGAAATAGGAAGGAAGGAGCAAGCCATTTACTATCTCAACAAGAAGTTCACTCCATATGAGGCCCGGTATTCTCTAATGGAACGCACCTACTACGCTTTGACTTGGGTCGCTCAAAATCTGAGGCACTACTTATGTGCCTACACCACATATCTCATATCAAGGATGGATCCCTTGAAGTACATCTTTCAGAAGCCCATGCCCACTAGCAAGCTAGCCAAGTGGAAAATCCTGCTGAGCGAATTTGACATTGTCTATGTGACCCAGAAAGCGGTCAAGGGACAGGCACTGGCATACCACCTCGCTGAGAACCCTATGGACAGAGAATATGAACCCCTAAAAATGTATTTCCCCGATGATGAGGTATCATTCATAGGAGAAGACATTGCAGAATCCTAAGACGGTTGGAGGATGTTCTTTGATGGAGCAACAAACTTCAAGGGAGTCGGTATTGGAGCAGTCTTAATATCGAAAACCGGTCAACATTATCTGGTATCCGCCATGCTCAGGTTCCTCTGTACCAACAATATGGCAGAGTATGAAGCCTATATTTTAGGGCTCAACATGGGCATTGACATGAACGTCCAATAGTTGTTAGTGATCGGTGATTCAGACTTATTAGTACATCAAGTACAAGGAGAATGGGCAACCAAGAATTCCAAAATACTACCATATTTGCATCACGTACTGGAATTTAGATAGCGGTTCACAAAGATAGAGTTCCGGCATGTCCCTAGAATCTAGAACGAGTTCGCCAATGCTTTGGATACCTTGTCCTCAATAATCCAACATCAAGACAAAAATTTCATTGACCCTATTTCGGTAAAGATTCACAATCAGCCGGCCTACTGTGCGCATGTTGAAGAAGAAGCGGACAGAAATCCTTGGTTTCATGATATCAAAGAGTATTTGGCAAAAGGATATTACCCAGAGCTTGCAAATTCCACTCAGAAACGCACACTTCAGAGGTTGTCTAACAAATTCTTTCACAACAGAGGAATCCTGTATAGGAGGACTCCCGACTTGGGATTATTAAGGTGTGTCGACGCAAAAGAAGAATCAAAACTACTGGAAGAAATTCATGCTGGGACCTGCGGTCCACATATGAACGGTTTTGTTTTGGCAAAGAAGATACTCCGAGATGGTTACTTTTGGATGGCTATGGAAATGGACTGCATCCAGTACGTCCGAAAATGCCACCGCTGTCAGATACATGGAGATATGATAAAGGTACCTCCAAGTGAGCTCAAGGCAACAAGTTCACCATGGTTGTTCGCCGCCTGGGGAATGGATGTTATTGGACCAATCGAGCTTGCCGCCTCCAACGGACACAGGTTCATTCTGGTGGCCATAGATTACTTCACTAAATGGGTCGAAGCAGCCTCCTACAAAACAGTTACTAAGAAAGTCGTGGCCGACTCTGTCCGCGACCGCATTGTTTGTCGGTTCGGAGTTCCAGAGTCGATCATCACCGACAATGGTTCTAATCTTAACAGTGACTTGATGAAAGCTATGTGCGAAACATTCAAAATCAAACACAAGAATTCCACAGCTTACAGACCTCAGATGAATGAAGCTGTAGAGGCCGCCAACAAAAACATCAAGAAGATATTAAGGAAGATGATAGAAAAGCACAAGCAGTGGCACGAGAAGTTATCATTCGCCTTATTGAGATATCCCACCATGGTTTGCACATCAACCGGGGCAACTCCTTATATGTTGGTTTACGATACATAGGCCGTTATTCCTGCCGAAGATGAGATCCCATCCTTAAGAATCATACAGGAAGCCGAGCTCAGCGATGCAGAATGGGTAAGAAGTCGTTATGAGCAACTAGCCCTCATAGACAAAAATAGAATGAATGTAGTCTGTCATGGTCAATTATATCAGAACAGAATGAACAGAGCCTTCAACAAGAAAGTCAAGCACGATTCACACCAGGGCAGCTGGTGTTAAAGAAAATCAAAAATCTTGCCACATCAAGATGAAGCCAAGGGGAAATTCTCTCCCAACTGGCAGGGCCCGTACATGGTTCATAGAGTGCTGACAGAAGGAGCACTTATACTTGCAGAAATGGACGGGGAAGTCTGGCCAAAACCGATCAATTCAGATGCGGTCAAGCGTTATTATGTGTAATTCTTAATGCTTCTACCAATGATGTAAATTGAACTACGCCTGAGTTGATTCCAATTTAAGAGGGGATACGTAGGAAGCCCTATGGGTTCGGTCACAATTCAATAGAATTTCATTTTTTCCCCGTAATTGGAAACTGGGGCAGAAGTTTGAGGAGGGCCCTCAAAATTTTGAAGCAAGTTCAGCCGATCCCCGTACGAGTAACAACCAGAAATATTCAGCCATCAGACTAGGGCAGAATTTTGAGGAGGACCCTCAAAATTCCGTAGCAGGAGAGGTTGCAACGTCTCGAACCATGTCACGATCGATGGTTCATCTAAAACTATTTTAGATTATATGCCTATGTTATACTTCTACAAAAGCATGCATACTTATTTCTTGAAATAGCTTGTTTAGCAAACGCTACCCCAATGATACAGACAGTATCATCAGATCAAGCTAAAAACGAGTCAAGTAAAGCCACCGGGGATACGAACTAACCTTCCCCTTTACGGAACTCACGATTTTCCTTTGGATGCAGGTACAAAGTTTGGAAAAGTGCAAAACATACTACCTGCCCAAAGGATAGATATCGTTCAACGACATGCTTCTCAAACCCGTCACACATGCCGACATTTATTATCAGCACAAATGATGCCCTGCAGTCACAATTCCATCAACAATCACAGCGCCGCAATTCATCACCATCTAAGAATTCCTATCGTCATTTATTTTCTACATAAGGCTACTATTCTGCCTTATGAGACTAAACGCTGTCTCCATCTGCATTCGCAAAAGGCACCTTTCTGCCTTCCGAGACTAAACGTTGTCTCCATCTGCATTACATAAGGCTACTATTATGCCTTCCGAGACTAAACGATGTCTCCACCTGCATTCACATTCTTGCATAAGGCTACTTTTCTGCCTTTCGAGACTAAACGTTGTCTCCACCCGCATTCGCATTATTGCATAAGGCTACCTTTCTGCCTTCCGAGACTAAACCGTGTCTCCATCTTCTTTTTCGTTCTTGCATAAGTCTACCTATTTAGCCTTCCAAGACTAAACGATGTCTCTATCTGCATTTGCATAAGGCTACCTTTCTACCTTCCGAGACTAAACGATGTCTCCACCTGCATTCACATTCTTGCATAAGGCTACCTTTATGCCTTCCGAGACTAAACGTTGTCTCGACCCGCATTCGCATTCTTGCATAAGGCTACCTTTCTGACTTCCGAGACTAAACAGTGTCTCCATCTACATTTGCATTCTTGCATAAGGCTACCTTTCTACCTTTCGAGACTAAACGTTGTCTCCATCTGCATTTGCATAAGGCTACCTTTATGCCTTCCGAGACTAAACGTTGTCTCCATCTGCATTCTTGCATAAGGCTAAATTTCTGCCTTTCGAGGTTAAACTCTACCTCCATCTGCATGCATTGATGATACTCCCCACTGATCGGGAGAGAGTTCGGAAGTTCATTGAGGGATTGGCCCAGCTTATACGACTCCAGATGGCCAGGGAGTCGAGTACAAATATTTCATTCCAGGATGCAGCCGATGTAGCCAGGAGGATTGAGATGATTTTGTCACTGGGAGGTGGTCAGGGGGATGACAAGAGGCCCCGTCATTTTGGTAGATTTAGTGGAGCCTCGTCTGGAGGCAGGGATTCTTTCAGTAGGGTTCATCCACCCCGACCTTTTCAATAAGCACTTCAGGTATCTCCCCGTGCACCGCCATCTCATGTTAGTGCACCACCAACATCTATCAGTGCGAAGCCGCTTTAGAGTTACCAGGGTAGTTATCAGGGTCGTCAGGGCCAGTTCCTGAGTCATCATCCACAGCAGCAGAGATCTTGTTATAGTTGTGGTAGCCCGGGGCACATTGCCCGATATTTCCCCCGAGCTTCGAGTGGACCCCAGTATCAGGGTTCCCGTGCCTTCGTTCCCGTAGCAGGTGCACCCTTACCCCCTCATCCAGCTAGAGGTAGTGGTCGAGGTGCTAGAGGTGGTGGTCAGGTTCATAGAGGTGGAGCACAGGCCGAGAGGGGTAGAGGCCAGGTTGCAGCAGGTAGACCTAAGGATGTTCAGATTGGAGGGGCTCAGCCCCGATGTTATGCTTTTCCTGCTCGTCCTGATGCTGAGGCTTCTGATGCAGTTATTACAGGTAGGGTTTCAGTTTGCAGCCGAGAGGCTTCGGTGTTATTTGATCCGGGTTCTACATTCTCCTATATGTCTTCATATTTTGCCCCTTATTTGAGTATGCCTCGTGATTCTTTGAGTACTATTGTACATGTGTCTACACCGATGAGTGATTCTATAGTGGTAGATCGAGTCTACCGTGCTTGCGCAATAGTTATTGGTGGTCTGGAGACTCAGGTTGATCTTTTGCTTCTTGATATGGTTGACTTTGATGTTATATTGGGGATGGACTGGTTATCTCCCTATCATGCTATTTTGGACTGTCATGCCAAGACAGTGACCTTAGCCTTGCCAGGAGTACCTCGTTTAGAGTGGAGAGGGACTCCTAGTCATTCTTCTGGTAGAGTTGTTTCTTATATAAAGGCTCGGCGCATGGTCGAGAAGGGTTGCTTGGCCTATTTGGCCTATGTTCGTGATTCTAGTGCTGAGGTTCCTTCTATCGAGTCCGTGCCCGTGGTTCGCGAGTTTCCAGAGGTATTCCCTGCTGACCTGCCGGGTATGCCACCCGACAGGGATATTGACTTTTGTATTGAGTTAGCTGAGGGCACTTAGCCCATTTCTATTCCCCCGTATCGTATGGCTTCGCCACAGTTGAAGGAATTAAAGGAATAATTGCAGGATTTATTGGATAAAGGCTTCATCAGGCCTAGTGTTTCTCCTTGAGGTGCTCCAATATTGTTCGTGAAGAAGAAAGATGGCTCAATAAGGATGTGTATTGACTACCAGTAGCTGAACAAGGTTACTATCAAGAACAAGTATCCTTTGCCGAGGATTAATGACTTATTTGATCAGCTTCAGGGTGCTACGGTATTCTCTAAGATAGACTTGAGGTCTGGTTATCATCAGCTGAGGATCAGGGCGTCTAATGTGCCCAAGATGGCTTTTCGCACTCGTTATGGGCATTATGAGTTTTTGGTCAGTCGTTTGGGTTGACTAATTCCCCCGCTGCTTTTATGGAGTTGATGAATCGGGTGTTCTGGCCTTATTTGGACTCGTTCGTTATTGTTTTCATTGATGATATTTTGATATACTCTCATAGCCGAGAGGAGCATGAGCAGCACCTTAGAGTCGTCCTCCAGACTCTGAGGGATAGGCAGTTGTATGCCAAGTTTTCTAAGTGTGAGTTCTGGTTGAGTTCCTTGGCATTCTTGGGCCACGTTGTATCGGCAGAGGGCATCCAGTTTGATCCGAAGAAAATTTCGGCAGTTAGAGATTGCCCTAGGACCACTTCAGCCACAGAGATTCGGAGCTTCTTAGGCCTTGCAGGCTATTATCGCTGGTTTGTGGAGGGGTTTTCATCTATAGAAGCCCCTATGACCAAGTTGGCGCAGAAGAGTGTTCAGTTCAGATGGTCTGAGGAGTGTGAAGCGAGTTTTCAGAAGCTCAAGACAGCATTGACCACAACACCAGTGTTGGTATTGCCCTCAGGTTCAAGTTCTTATACCGTGTACTCGGCTTGGTGCAGTATTATGCAGGATGGGAAGGTTATAGCCTATGCTTCACGTCAGTTGAAGATTCATGAGAAGAACTATCCAGTCCATGATTTGGAACTTGCAGCTATTGTTCATGCCTTGAAGATTTGGAGGCACTATTTGTATGGGGTACCGTGTGAGGTATTCACTGATCACAAGAGTTTGCAATACTTGTTTAAGCAAAAGGAGTTGAATATGAGGCAGAGGAGGTGGTTAGAGTTGCTGACGGATTATGATATTACTATTCTCTATCACCCGGGAAAGGCCAATGTGGTGGCCGATGCTTTGAGCCGGATGTCAGTCAGTATGGGTAGCTTGGCCTATTTATCAGTTGGAGAGCGACCTTTGGCTTTGGATGTTCAGGCGTTAGCCAATCGATTTGTTAGATTGGAGGTTTCCGAGGGTGGCAGTGTTTTGGCCCATACCGTCGCTCGTTCTTCGTTGTATGATTGTATATGCGCCAGGCAGTATGATGATCGTCATTTATGTGCTCTTAGAGATGCGGTTAGGCACGGATGTGCCAAGCAGGTCACAGTTGATGCTCAGGGAGTTTTGAGATTGACGGGTCGTATATGTGTTCCTGATGTGGACATCATTCGTGAGTTGATATTGCAGAAGGCCCATAGTTCTCGGTATTCCATTAATTCGAGCGCCGCGAAGATGTACCAGGACTTGCGGCAGCATTATTGGTGGCGTAGAATGAAGAAGGATATCATGGCTTATGTAGCTCGGTTCTTGAATTGTCAGCAGGTCAAGTATGAGCACCAGAGACCCAGTGGTTTGATGCAGCCGATTTAGCTTCCCGAGTTGAAGTGGGAGCGTATCATGATGGATTTTGTAGTTGGACTTCCATGGACCCAGAGGATGGTTGATGCATTATGGGTTGTAGTGGATAGGCTGACCAAGTCAGCACATTTCATTCCGGTGGCGGTTTCATCTTCAGCGGAGAAGTTAGCTCAGATCTATATGAGAGAGATTGTCAGATTGCACTGTGTGCCCTTATATATCATATCAGACCGAGGTACTCAGTTTACCTCCCATTTCTGGAGAGTATTTCAGTGAGAGTTGGGCACACAGATTGAGTTGAGCACAACATTTCATCCTCAGACGGACGGACAGTCCGAGCGCACTATTCAGATTTTGGAGGATATGTTGCGGGCATGTGTTATTGATTTTGGTGGTTCATGGGATCAGTTCTTGCCTTTAGCAGAGTTTGCCTACAACAACAGTTATCAGTCAAGCATTCAGATGGCTCTGTATGAGGCGTTGTATGGTAGGCGAGGTCGGTCTCCAGTCGAATGTTTTGAGCCCGGAGAGGCTAGATTATTGGGTTCTGAGTTAGTCCAGGATGCCTTAGATAAGGTGAAGATCATTCAGGATAGGCTTCGTACAGCTCAATCTAGTTAAAAGAGCTATGCAGATTGTAGAGTTCGAGATTTGGCTTTTATGGTAGGAGACCAAGAGTTCCTTCGAGTTTCGCCTATGAAGGGCGTTATGAGATTCGGTAAGAAGGGCAAGTTGAGCCCTAGGTATATTGGTCTATTTGAGATTTTGGACAGGGTAGGAGAGGTGGCATACATACTTGCCTTGCCACCACATTTATCAGCCGTGCATCCAGTGTTTCACGTATCTATGCTCCGGAGGTATATTGCAGATCCATCTCATGTCCTAGACTTCAGCGGTGTCCAGTTGGACAAGGATCCTACTTATGAGGAGGAGCCGGTAGCTATATTAGATAGGCAGGTTCGCCAGTTGAGATCGAAGAGTTATCCTTCGGTCCGTGTTCAGTGGAGGGGTCAGCCTGCCGAGGCAACTACCTGGGAGTCCGAGTCCGATATGAGGAGTCGTTATCCCCATCTTTTCTCAGACTCAGGTACTTTTCTATGTCCGTTCGAGGACGAACGTTTGTTTTAGAGGTGGAGATTGTGATGACCCAAAAGGTCATCCTAAGTAATTCTAGCTAGATCTGTGTTCCGAGGCCCCGAAATCCTCCGTTAATCTCACCTCGATGTGCGTGTGCAANACTTGGGCGTATGTCCGGAATTGAATTCCGAGGTCCCAAGCCCGAGAAATGAATTTTTAAAGAAAATTGTTTTCTGGAAATAATAAAGGATTTTGGAAATGAATAATTATGTGAAAACCGTGTTACCGGGCCCGTATTGTGGTTTCAAAGCCCGGAACAGGTTTATTATATGTTATGTGAGTTATCTGTGAAATTTGGTGTGAAACGGA
The DNA here is from genome assembly GCA_005239495.1 of Nicotiana undulata. NCBI lineage: Eukaryota > Viridiplantae > Streptophyta > Magnoliopsida > Solanales > Solanaceae > Nicotiana > Nicotiana undulata. The sequence continues at coordinate 8,480 of ML259460.1, read as the reverse complement.
CTTGAAATGACGTGATTCAGATTAAAATCGGATAAATTAAGCTTTATGAAGTTTTGAGGAAATTTTATGAGTTTTAAGGTTTAATTCCTTGTTTTGATGATATTTTGGTGATGTAAAAGCTTGAATAAGTCCGTAGGATGTTTTGGGAAACGTGTGTGGTTTAGGTTTTGAGACCCGAGGGCTCGGGTGAGTTTCGGATAGCTAACGGGGTGTGAAATGCATGAAAAATCTGGTGTTTTTGATGTTTTGCTGGTGTCTGGTGTAATACCCTTCGCGAACGCGGCCAAGGGCTCGCGAACGCGAAGGGTAAATTTTGGTGGCCTGGGCTTTACTCTACGTGAACGCGTAGAGGGAGACGCGAACGCGGAGCACTGGACAATGCTTCTACGTGAACGCGTCCCCAGGGGTGCGAACGCGTAGGCTTAGGGTGAGGCCGGGGGGCAGGGTAGGTTTGTTCTTCACGAACGCGGGCGTAGACTCGTGAACGCGGAAGCCTAGGAAGTTAGACCTTCGCGAACGGGGCCCTGGCTCCGCGAACGCGTAGGTCCCAGCTGCTAACCCTTCGCAAACGCGGCCAGTGGCTTGCGAACGCGAAGGGCAATTTCGCCCAGTGATTTTAATAACCCAAAAACAGAAACATTACGGGATTTAACCCACTTCTTCTCAAACCTCTTCTTCCCCACTTCCCCTTAGGCGATTTTGAAGATTTCCATCACCATAACTCCATAGTAAGTGATTCCAACTCTATTTTCTTCCATTTATCTACAACAACCACTAGAACCTAGGCCTAAAAACATGGAAATTAAGTAGAAATTAGGGGTTTTGGGTAGAGTTAGGTTTTTGGGAAATTTGGGTGATTCAACATCAATTTGGGGTCGGATTTCAAAACAAATTATATATTTTAACTCGTGGGGTTATGGTTGATTGGGTTTTTGTCCGAACCTCGAGTTTGAACCAAGCGGGCCCGGGGTCGAATTTTGGAAATTTTGAAAGAATGGTAGGATTTGTGTATTTAGGCTATGGGATGGTGTTATTGAATTATTATTGATATACTTAAGTTAATTATGCCTAAATATTGTTGTTCCGGAGTTGAATTCAAAAGGAAAGGCGGTCTTAGAGGGTTGATTGCTATACTTTGGACCGAGGTAAGTGTCTTGCCTAACTTTGGTGAGGGAATATGTATTATTTGCTATGTGCTAAGTGATTATCATGTTCATTGCATAGGCGATGTGACGAGTATCTATGCAATGTGTGTCAAGCGTGCCCGTGTGTCTATTTTGATAGAAATTGCAGTATTTCTTCCATGTTTAGCATATTATGAGATTGTCTTTACTTGGTAATTTATTCTTGATTGAAAGTATTGGTTGTTGAGCTTGAGAAGTGTTGATACAAATGATAATCCAAGTGTAGAGTATGCGATTGAGGTGATTGGTTATAGCTGAGACCCTTGCCGGGCATTTATTGAGTTAATAATTGATGTTTTCCCCTTGCTGGGTGATTTGAACCGTCTATTTCCACTATGCTGTACTCATTGCCATTATATCTGTTATTGTTTGGTGAGGAAGAGTGTAAAGCATGAAGGGTGATGCCGTGCCATGAAATCTGATTACATTGCATAGTGAGGAAGAGTGTAAAGCACGAAGGGTGATGCCGTGCCATGATTCACATCGATTATAAGCACGAAGGTTAATGTCGTACCATGATTTCCACTGATTACATGCACGAAGGTTAATGCCGTGCCATGATATACATTGCCTTACATTGTACATTGCATTGTTAGGAAGAGAGTAAAAGCACGAAGGGTGATGTCGTGCCATGATATTTGATTACATTGCATTGTGAGGAAAAGTGTAAAAGCACGAAGGGTGATGTCGTGCCATTGTTTTACATTTCTGGTACTTATACTTTTTTCGTTGGCTATTGTGTTAGATTACCTCCCTTGTTCACTTCTATCTGTCAATTTGACTGCTTCATTTCACTTGTTCCCTTTTACTGCTCCTGTATCCCTTACTTGTCTGCTTATCTCTTGCCTTGTATTATCCCTGTTACCTGCTGTAGAATAGGACAGGTTATCGTGATTGTCAAGTCTAGCCTCATCACTACTTCGGCCGAGGTTAGGCTCGGCACTTACTCAGTACATGGGGTCGGTTGTACTGATGCTACACTGCACTTCTTAATGTTGTGCAGATCCCGCATCCGGACCCAGGGGGCGGCATTGAGGGAGTCACCTTCAGTCCACCCAGATCTTCAAGGTATACCCGCTGGGGTTCGTGGGCCTTGGTGTCTCTCCTGCATTTGGATTTCTTATTGTCTTACTTTTTCTCCTAGTTTCAAGACAATTATATATTTCTTTTCAGACTCTGTATTTAGCACTCAGTTTAGATAGTCCGTGAGGTTGTGACACCCTGCTTTTGGGTTTATGCGATGCTGTTATCTTTACTATGTCATTACATATTTCATAGTATTGTTACATTTCTGCTGTTCAAGTCATAAAGTATGTTGGATATTTCAGTCAGGTTTCTAAAGGGTATTAATTTTACTACTGTTGAATCGATTCAAAAGTATTAATGTGTAGTATATGTTGGCTTGTCTAACGGGTTCAATGTTAGACGCAGTCACGGTCTAAAAGATGGAAATTCGGGCCGTGACAAAACCAGAAAACATTTTCATCAAAAAATAAGTTATCTGTTTACTTCAAAGTGCTCCCCAGTTGCATACACTTGAAATCCAGGTAATTAACTCAAAAAAGAAATATAAAGATTCAAGCATCAATAATCTTTGGTTCATTGACAGTTCCAAACAAATACATGGGGTAGTATAAAGTTATGGACAAAAATACAGAGAATTTTCAAAACAGGATGTAACATATATATCATCAGTGTTTTGCTTCTTAGTCTTCAAGAGGATGTATCAGTGTCCTCCCCATCATCATTATCAGTGTCCTCCCCATCATCATCATCAAATAACTCTTCTTCGCTATCTTCACTCTCTGATATTTATATATTATTAATGAAATCATCTGCCTCATTATGCACATTGTTTTGAGCTCGCATACTTGCATGATCGTAGTTAATACTTTGAGGTTCAACATTATCCCTATGTAGAGACACCTCAACAATATTTTCTTGGTCATCGGTGCACGAAGTATTAAATTCAGCTTCCTCTTGCTGATAAACATCTCCATTCAGTAATTCTTGATCTTCAATTTCCACACAATTATCATCATTATCAGGCATTTTGAAAATGTCGCAAGGATTTGTCTTCACAACTACAAGACAATCATTATCAACCATGTCGTCCAAGTAAAAGACTTGTTCTGACTGAGATGCCAACACACATGGCTCATTTGTATTCAAGGCACACCGAGTATTCACACTTGTGAAGCCATATTTGTCAATCTTATATCCTCTTCCTAAGCGAGCCACATCCCACCAATGACACTTGAATAAGTAAAATTTTTGGTTTCCCACATAAGATAACTCATAAATGTCTTCTAATACACCATAATACTCCTTATTAGAGTCTGAATCATCTCCTCTCACAAGAACACCACTATTATGTGTTTTTATTCTCAATGCAAGCTCTTTTGTATGGAATCTAAATACATTCCCCATAAATGTTGAATATCGATGTAATAATAGTGTAGGACCAATGGCTAAGCTTATGAGCTCATCATTTGCGCGTCCTTGTGCAGATAATACAAATATCTACAAAGACGAACATGGTTGTTATGACCAATAACATTATGGGATGAATAAACTAATATCAATATTATAATTTGAGAAGACACCTACACGTGCGCGAAACCAATCAAGAAACCCATTTTTATGAGCTCTTGTTGAACTTTGGCTTTCGATCTCTCTTGTATATTCCCTACATTTTAAGTTAGCTAAGATAAATTGAATTCAAATTTTCTCAATGTGAAACTATCTTGGAGTTAATAAGAGACTTACTCCATCAAATGCGAAACCTCTTCACAATTTTGAAGCACATACATACATGCTTGTTTAAACTCATCATGAGATAGCCTGATGCCTTCTGAGGCACCTTTTGTTTGCCCACGTTTTTTAAAGATAGACATCTCATGATTTGACACGGGTCCATCGTCATTCCTAGTTGGTTTATTGAACTTTGTTGAGATATTCTTCAAGTATCGTGAGCAAAATGTGAGGCTTTCCTCTGCCATATGACTTAAGTGTCCGCAGATACCTATATAAAATGACTTATCAATATAATGTGTGTCATTCTAAAACTATAGCATCAGAATTATTAAACAATAAATTACCTCTCAATATGATACATATTTCGATATTGAGCTGGCCCACCAAGCTTTGCCTCACTTGGCAAGTGAATTGGCAAATGAACCATGACATCAAAGAAAGCCGGAGGGAAAACAAGGTGAAGTTTGGTCAAAATAACAGGAATTTCTGCCTCTAGGATATCAAGATCTTCAATCGTCAAGAACTTAAAGTATATATTCTTGAAAAACTTTCCCAATGCTATAATTGGATCACACACTTCCTTGGGTACCATACCACGTATAGCTACTGGAAAAATGTCTTGCAACAATACATGATGATCATGACATTTCAATCCATGTATCTTTTTCTCCTGTACGTTGACACACCTTGAAATATTTGAGGAAATGCATCAGGAACCTTCAGATTAGCTAAGAAACTGCACACCTTCAGCTTCTCTCCCGCGGACAATGCATAGCATGCTGCCGGTAACAAAATATTATTCCCATACTCAATAGGATGCAACCTTTGTCGGATTCACAGATCCATCAAGTCATATCTGCTTTTCAGTGTGTCTTTTGTCTTGCCAACCATATTCATGACAATTGATATAATATTATCAGACACATTTCTTTCGATGTGCATCACATCAATGTTATGTCGTAATATAAGACTCTTCCAACAAGGCAATTGAAAAAAGATACTTTTCTTCTTCCAATTGTAAGCATTGTTATGAACATCACGCTTTCTCTTTTTTCCTTTACCAAAAGTCATAATACCCAAATCTTGTAATTGCACAAGTGCTTCATCACCTGTTAAAGGGTTAGGTGCAACTCCCATCTCAACTTTCCCATCAAATAACGTCGTACTTCTCCGCCATGGATGGTCCATGGGAAGGAATCGACGATGACCCATATAACACAACTTACTACGTAAGGAAGTCGATTGTGTATCTTTATGGCAACAAAGGCATGCTAGATTGCCTTTGGTTGACTATCCTGAAAGATTTCCATATGCAGGAAAGTCATTGATCGTCCACATGATAGCCACACGCATCAAAAAATATGATGACTGATACGCTCAATTTACATCTTAAAAGAATGTAAGCGATCGTTGTCAAATATAGTAACCCAACAAGGTTGGGGTCGAATCCCACAGAGAACAATATGAGGGCGTTTAGGAATGCTAGAGAATTATCACTTATCG
>ML259457.1:1895-38498 GCA_005239495.1 Nicotiana undulata | reverse complement strand
GCGATCGCAGAAGGGGAAATGCAATCGCGGAAGGGAACGGACCAGGCGTCTGCGATCGCAGACAAAGCAATGCGATCGCACAGAAATACTACCCAGCCCCCACCTGACTCCACTGACACGCTATGCGATCGCGGAAAGAGGAATGCGATCGCGGAGAGCATCTGGGCATAAGTCTGCGATCGCGGAGGCAAACTTGCGATCGCAGAGAACAACAAATTGTTTCCCCCAATTAAGCCTATGCGATCGCGAATCAATAGCTGCGATCGCAGTGAAGGAAACACCAGACACCAGCAAAATGCAATTACACCAGATTTTCTAACTTGAAACCATCCCGTTAGCCACCCGAAACTCACCCGAGCCCTCGGGTCTCAAAACCAAAATCAACACGTCTCCCAATACATCCTATGGACTTATTCAAGCTTTTAAATCATCAAAATATCATCAAAAACACGTAATTAAACTTCAAAACTCTTAGAAATTTCTTAAACTTCATAAACTCCTAAATTTCCCATTTTTAATCTGAATCACGTCATTTCAAGTCCGTTTTATACCAAATTTCATAGATAAGTCACATAACATATATAAACCTTTTCCGGGCTCCGGAACCATAATACGGGCCCGGCAACACGGTTTCCACATAATTATTCATTTTCAAAATCCTTTATTATTTTCAGAAAACAATTTTCTTTAAAAAAAAATTTCTCGGGCTTGGGACCTCGGAATTCGATTCCGGGCGTATGACCAAGTCCCATATTTTCCTACGGACCCTCCGGAACCGTCCAATCATGGGTCAACTATATTCATTTATTAATTATCAAAACTCAATTTTATCAGATTTTTCACATAATAGCTTCCCGGCTACACGCCCGGTTGCGCACGCATATCGAGGTGAGACTGACAGAGGCTCTCAGAGCCTCGGAACACAGATACAGCTTAAATTATGTAAGATGACCTTTTGGGTCATCACAAGAATCTAGGCCCAAAATCCTAAAATCAAAGTAGAAATTAGGGGTTTTGGGTAGAGTTAGGGATTATGGGATTTTGGGTAATTCAACCCCAATTTGGGGTCGGATTTCAAAACAAATTACATATTCTAACTCGTGGGGTTATGGATGATCGGGTTTTTGTCCGAGCCTCGTGTTTGGACCAAGCGGGCCCGGGGTCGAATTTTTGAAATTTTGGAAGAATGATAGGAATTGTGTATTTAGGCTATGGGATGGTGTTATTGAGTTATTATTGATATATTTAAGTTAATTATGCCTATATATTGTTGTTCCGGAGTTGAATTCAAAAGGAAAGACGGTGTGAGAAGGTTGACTGCTATATTTTGGACCCGAGGTAAGTGTCTTGCCTAACTTTGGTGAGGGAATAGGTATTGTATTCTATGTGCTAAGTGTTTATCATGTTCAATGCATAGGTAAGGTGACGAGTACCTATGCATTGTGTGTCAAGCATGCCCGTGAGTCTATTTTTGATAAAAATCTTGTTGTTACTTCCATGTTCGTTATATTTGAACTTGTTTCTACTTGGAAGTCGTTATTGTTGGAAATCTTGGTTGATGCACTTATGATATATTGGTTTGGTTGAGAGTCCAACTGTTAAGGACACAATTGAGATGATTGGTTATAGCTGAGACCCTTGTCGGGCACTTGTTGTGAATTTGATTGTTGTTTCCCCTTGCTGGGTGATATTGAACTGTACTTCCACTATGTTGTATTCCTTGTCATTATACATGTCATTGTTTGGTGAGAAAGAGGGTAAATCACGAAGGGTGATGTTGTGCCATGATATTTGATTACATTGCATAGTGAGAGAGAGAAAGTAAAGCACGAAGGGTGATGCCGTGCCATGATTACATTGATTTATACGCACGAAGGTTAATGTCGTGCCATGATTTACATTGATTAAAGCACGAAGGTTAATGTCGTGCCATGACTTGTATTGATTACATCATATGTTGCATAGTGAGGAAGAGAGTAAAAGCACGAAGGGTGATGCCGTGCCATGACTTGTATTGATTACATCATTTGTTGCATAGTGAGGAAGAGAGTAAAAGTACGAAGGGTGATGTCGTGCCATTATTGCATTTTCTGGCAAAATATACCTGTTTCATCAGCGTTTGTGTTAAGCTGCCTTACTTGTTCAATTCTTACATGTTAATATAACTGCTTCATTTCACTTGTTCCCCATTTTCTGCTCCCGTATCCCTTATTTTTCTATTTACTGCTTGTCTTGTCTTTCTTGCTGCTACCTGTTGTAGATTAGGACAGGTTATCGTTATTGTCAAGTCTAGCCTCGTCACTACTTCGGACGAGGTTAGGTTCGGCACTTACTCAGTACATGGGGTCGGTTGTACTGATAGTACACTTCACTTCTCAATGTTGTGCAGATCCCGCATCCGGACCCAGTAGACCGCTCTGAGGGAGTCACCTTCAGTCCACACCGAGCTTCAAGGTATACCGCTGGCGTTCGTGGACCTTGGAGTCTCTCTTGCTCATTAGTTCTCCTATTGTCTTATTTCTTATGTAGCTCCAAAGACAATTATGTATTTCTTTTCAGACTCTGTATTTATCACTCTGTTTAGACAGTTCGTGAGTTGTGACACCCCGGTTTTGGGCTTATGCGACGTTATGTATTTCATTATTTCACTTTGTATTTTTGAATTTCTATTACATTTCCGTTGTTAAGGATTTTTAGGTGTTTTGTTATTCTGTTCAGTTTTGAAAGGTGTTAACTTTACTACTGTTAACTTGGGTTGAATTTGTTAGAACTACTTGGATACGTTGGCTTGTCTAGCGGGTTCAACGTTAGACGCAGTCACGGTCTGAAGGGTGGGATTTCGGGTCGTTACATTTTCAGGAATTTTTTATTTGAAATTCAGTAGGACAGAACAAAAGTGAGTATTTAAAGAGAGTATTTTTTCAGCATTTCTGTATTTTTTAGGGCAGTGTATCTATGAGTGAGTTTTCAAGAGGAACTCTCTCTAATTTTGTGTGTTAAGCCTAAAATGTGTGTGTAAATTTTCAGAATGAATCTCTCTAATTGTCTAATTTTCAGAATAGAGTGCTTTATATATAGGCTACCTAGAGAGGATATATTTTAGGAATATTCCTTATCCTAAAATCAGAAAATAGTACATTACAGCTGTCCTCCTTATCATATTTTTAGCATCTTTTATAACAACTAGGATAGTTGTACCATTTCTAGAAACTTCTTCTATTTTTACAACCTTTTTTATTTCTGAAATTTACTTGTTTTCACCCAGAAGTTTTTATTTTAATACCTTTCTTATTTTATTTTGATTTTTATCTTCATTCTAGAAGTTTCTTGAGATGTTCTAACCAAGATTCTTCACCTAGAATTCCTAAAATATCCTAAGATACCCCTGTAATTACCCCTTATTGTTCAGGGCTAGGTTAATTATTAAGTTGGATAATTTAGGCAATTAAACTCTTTAATTAACACTAATAAAGAAGTTAAATGCTGAAATTTTTCCAAAGTAAATTGAAACCATCCTAGATTAACCCATTATCAAAGATTAGGGATTAAAACCTAAGTGCTCGTTTTTATGTCCTAAACTAACCTAATTCAAGTTGTCTAAGCATGTGTGATTAGTTAATCAAGTATACTTAACCAGTTATCCTAAATTAGAAGTCAGTTAATTACTTTAAGGCAATGTACAATGACTAGAGGAAAGAACATAAGCTTAAGTTAACTAACATTCCACTAATTAACAAAAATCAGAATTCTATTTGAAAACCCACATGATGACTCAACATTCAGTATTTAATTAACAATCAGTAAAAATAAGACCAAGGAAAAAATAGGTATGGAATCCTAAAGTAATAATTCATAATCAAACATTAAAATCAGAAACTAAACCTAGGTCACTAATTCTCACAACCCTAACATGTATGATTAGACTAAGATGGAAATTGATTAATAATAATAGATTGGTGGTTAATCAATTACTTAAGAAGAGAGAAAAACATACTAGGGACAGGGTAAAGAGCAAGAAAAAGTGAAATCCTAAACTAAAGGTCCTAGTTAGTTAGGTTACACAATCAGAATCTAAACCCATAAACATATTCAAAGCAATAACTAAATCAGTAATGTTAACATCAGGAGAGGCATGTGAAACCTAGACTAATTAGTTCAGGATTAGGCAACAAAATTAGGGATTAAATCTAAGTTGCTAATTCAAACGTTCCTAAGACATGCAGGATTAAACTAAGGCGAAAATTAGTTAATTAATACACATAGTAACTACTAAACTATTTTCATAGAAGAAACGGTCACAGAAGAATTTGAAAACCTAAACTACAAACTAAAATCGGTTAAGTCATATAAAATTTAGCAATTAAACTTATAACTAACATCATTTAATAAACGAAAATATATGAAACCTAAGTAACAGAAAAAAATCCCAGACTAACTTAAGCAATTAGTTTCAATATGCAAGTAATTAAGGAAATAAGAGAAGGGGGGGGGGGTACCATTTTGTCAATCAGAAGAGGCTTCGCCGGAAAAAGTCGGGTAGCCGGAAAAAGTCGGCTTCGCCAGCGAAGTTTGAAAACAAGTCAAACCCACATGAAACAAGTGATTTTGTCAAGAGCAATTGACTCATGTAGGTTTGAGTCATTGAATCATTCAAATTCGACCGGTGAAGAATTTAAAGGGTTTCAGATTCTAAGATCTGAAATTAGTTGATTTTGAGAGGGTTTTTTGGGAAAAATGATGAGATATTAGGGGTGAGGGGAGTGAGGATATGGTCTGGTAAGATTTTGGGTTGATTTGGAGTCGTTCGGCCGCCGGTAGGCGACTTCCGGTCGGCGGACAACGGTGGTCGACGTCGGAGAATCCTAGGGCGGCTAGGGTTTGTTTGAGAGATGAGGGAGATGAGAGTGGGGGTTGATGGAGTGAGTTCTATAAGGGTGGTGTAACGACCCAGCCGGTCGTTTTGCGTATTAAGATCCAGTTTCCTTAAATGAAACCTTCTATAGCGTCTATTCGTGCTTTATGACTCACGGGAGTGGGTGGTTCGGGATTTGGGAATGATTTGGATGGTTTAGGAACACTTGGTTCCTTAAGGCGGGCCTATTTGGCCAAGTTTGACTTCGGTCAACATTTTGAGCAAACGACCTCGGAATCGAGTTCTGACAGCTCCAATAGCTCCGTATGATGATTTTGGACTTGGGCGTATGTTCGGCTCAGGTTTCTGATGACCAGGGAGCGTTTTGGCGCCCGAAATGGAAATAAGGATTTCCTTAAGTTTAGAATTTGGCCTGGAGCGGGACTTCTTGCTATCAGGGTTCGAATGGAATACCGAGACTGGCAATAGTTGCGTATAGTCATTTGTGACTTGTCTGCAAAATTTGGTGTCATTCCGAGTAGTATAGACCCGTTCGGCGCAATGTAATGAATTCTAGAATTTCAAAGTTCTTAAGTTTGATTAATTTGGTTTTGGGGTTGAATTTTGAGTTCCGTTGTTATTTTTCATGTTCCGGAAGTTCGAGCGAGTCTGTATCATGAATACAGACTTGACGGTGCTTTTGGACGGGGTCCCGAGGGGCTCGGGGGTGTTTTAGAACTCCGGGAGCTAAGTTGGAAAAACCAAAAAATCTGCTATTTGGTTTCCTTCTTTGCGATCGTAGAAGGAGGGTTGCGATCGCAGAGAAGGACTTTGCTGGGCTAGTGATTGTTCACTGCGATCGCAGCCTCCCTTCCGCGATCGCAGTGTTCTGGGTTCCAAAGCTTCGTGATCGCAGGCTTACCTATGTGATCGCATAGTGTCTCAGCTGGGCCGGGCAGGGTTGCTCTTCGCGATCGCAAGACCTCTGCCGCGATCGCAGAGGTCTGGCCAGTTGGCTTATGCGTTCGCAGGCCCACTTTGGCGATCGTAGAAAGGACTTTTCTGGGCAGTATTTAAATGCCCAATTTCGGGTTTCTTCTTCATTCCTCAACTCCCAACCTCCATTAGAGCTCCTCCAAGCTAGGGAAAAAGCTGCCCAAGTTCAAATTCATCAACGCAAATGATTTCTAGTCCGTTTTTATGACTTTTTAACATCAAATTCAAATAAAATTCTCTTCCAATTATCTTAAAATTCATAGGAATTGAAGAAAGATGTGGGGTTTTGGAAAAATAGTGAAACCTCATTTTTAGCCATAAATTCCTAAATGAATTATGTAATTACGATCCTTGGGCTTCAGGTAATTCATTCCTTCGAGATTTTTCAAAATTCGAACGCGTGGGCCCGGGGTCAAAATTTCAAGAACCTTCGAGAATGCTATATTTTGGAATTTCTTGTTAATTCTTATTCCTGGAGCATGAATTGATTCAATTATGCTATGTTTGGCTAGTTGTGAGCCGTCAAGAGTAGTTTTGGAATTTCAGGCGCATCTTTTGATCCGGCCCTTGGTCCGAGGAGTGCTCTTATCGAGGTGAGTCTCCTTTCTAACCTCGTAAGAGGGAAATTGTCCCTCTAGGTAAGCTTGTTTGCTATGTGATCTTGTTTGGGGGCTACGTACGCACCGAGTGAAGAGAGTCCGTACGTAGTGGCTATTACTGCTTCGTTCGGGTAGTTAGGACACAACATGCTCATTGTTTTCCTCTGTTGTAGCATAGATATGACTTGTATACTTGTGTGATTGGTATTGTTATCTTTGAACGTGTGATACTTGGCTTGATTTAAGAGTGATAAGAGATTGGGAGTGATGATTGATTATATTGTGGGATCGGTCCGTAACGGAAGAGTGATGATTGATTATATTATGGGATCGGGCCGTACGCCACGTCAGAGTGATGATTGATTATATTATGGGATCGGGCCGTACGCCACGTCAGAGTGATGATTGATTATATTATGGGATCGGGCCGTATTCCACGGTAGAGTGATGATTGATTATATTATGGGATCGGGTCGTACGCCACATCAGATTGATGATTGATTATATTATGGGATCGGGCCGTACGCCACGGCGAGATTGAGACTACCAGGGTGGGATCGGGCCGTACGCCACTGCGAGATTGAGACTACCAGGGTGGGATCGGGTCGTACGCCACGGCAAGATTGAGACTACAAAGGTGGGATTGGGCCGTACGCCACGGCGAGATTGAGACTACCAGGGTGGGATCGGGCCGTACGCCAAGGCGGATAACAACTTGGTTATTTGAGAGTTGCTATTTGATGCCGGATATTGATGTACTTGATTATTTGTTTTACTTGCCTACAGTTTTCTTTACATCCTGCTTACTTTACGACTGTTGGACCTTAGTGAGTATCGAGTCGACCTCTCGTCACTACTTCTTCGAGATTAGACGGGATACTCACTGGGTACATATTTATATATATGTACTCATGCTGCACTTTCTTTCCTTTTCTGTACTTGACTGTACAGGTCCGGAGGCTGGTCCATCTGATTTTCAGGCCGGTGCCAGATATTGATAGCGTGGTCATACTTCACGGTGAGCTGCTTTCCTGGCGACTTCCTAGCAGCGTCCGGGAGTTTATTTGTTATGCTCTTTGTCTATTTCACTCAGACTGAGACCCTGTATATGTTGTAGTCATTGTATATTCAGTAGTTGCCCGTCACACTCGTGACACTAGTTCCTGGCACACACGCGATAAATATTTTTGGGGTTTTGGGATGTATATCTATGTGTATGTTTTATTTCGGCTTTGTATCTACTATGAATTTACCTTCAATCAAGGCTAGTATCATATTAGTTGTTATAAACTGGTAACCATTGACTTGTTTGATCGAATGGGAAGGGTATCACTTAGTGAAATTTATATAGGCTTGCCTAACCCCGTTGTTGGGCGCCATCACGACCTGAATTAGGATTTGGGTCGTGACAATGTGGTATCAGAGTCTTAGGTTCACGTAGTCTCACGAGTCACAGGCAAACCCACTAGAGTCTTGCGGATCGGTACGGAGACGTCTGTACTTATCTTCAAGAGGCTACAGGGTGTTAAGAAACTCCTTTTCTTCATATCTTATCATGAAACCAATGATGTACTCAAACCTGTTCTTTTATTCTCTCACAGATGGTGAGGACGCGTGCTTCACATGTTCCTGATACAGGAGAGGCTGATATCCCCGCCGCTCGAGGCCGTGGTAGGGGCAGGGGTAGGGCTCTAGTTCGTAGTAGGGGGCGAGGGCATCCTAGAGCGGTATCGGTTGCACCGATTGAGGATCCTTATGTTGAGGAGCAGGATGAGCTGCCTCCAGTAGCTCCACCACCCTCTGATTTTATGACGGCGCCGGGCATCCAGGAGGTCATGGGCCATATGATGAGGTTTATAGATACTATGTCACAGGCGTGTGCACTTCCATCAGATCCTGCTGCTTCTCAGGCAGGAGGGGGAGTTCAGACCCCTACCGCCCAGACTACAAGACCAGCGGCAACAGTACATCATACTCCAGATATCCCACCAGTGATCGCGGTCCAGCATAGGGTGGCAGCACCAGAGCCTAGGCCAGTTGCAGAGATAGACCAGCAGAAGCTCCTGGGTAGGTGGACTCAGCTTTGCCCTCTGACCTTCGTGGTTGAGCGAGGAGAGGATGCACATGATTTTATCGAAAGGTGCAGGGACAGACTGCACAACATGAGGATATTAGAGTCACACGGGGTAGGTTTCACGACATTTCAGCTTGAGCGTAGAGCTCGCCGCTGGTGGCAGTCATATGTTCTCAGTAGGCCAGCAGGGTCGCCACCGGTTACTTGGGAGCAGTTTATTCAGTTATTTTTGGATAGATACATTCCACCATCTGAGAGGGAGGAGCTTCTGGGTCAGTTTGAGAGGTTTGAGCAGGGGCAGATGTTTGTGTCAGATTATGAGGCCAGGTTCTCAGAGTTGTCTCGCCATGCTCTCATGATATTGCCCACAGATGCTGAGAGGGTTCGACATTTTGTGGAAGGCTTACATCCGGGTATCAGGACTTCCATGTCCAGAGAGGTAGAGATGGGTACCCCATATCAGCTTGTAGTCGAGATATCTCAACGTATCGAGGGTTACCGTGTGAGGGGAAGGGAGCAGGGTCAGCCAGGTCAGCAGGGTCAGCAGGACAAGAGGGCCAGGTTTGTAGGCGACTTCAAAGAGGCTCCAGCTAGGGCCAGGGGTCAGTATGGAGGTGTCCAGTTAAGCAGGCCTTCCTATTCAGCAACTCCAGTACCTCCTAGGGTTGTTCCAGTCAGGCCTTAGTTTAGCACCATGCCAGAGCGCTCCTATCATCCTTCAGCCATCCAGAATGCACCCAGCAGTTATTCTAGCCATCAGAGATCCTCCAGTTCTTATCCCAGTGCTTTACCAGGGGATTCACACCGCTCTTCAACTAGTCAGGGTTCCTCCTCTTTAGGGCAGCAAGCACTAGTGCCAGGGGGTTGCTTTGAGTGTGGGGATCTGGGTCAATCATGGAGGTTTTGTCCTAGGAATCGGGGCAAGGCCGTGCAGCAGAGCCAGCAACCTATGATTACAGCACCAGCAGCATGACCGCTTAGGGGTGGAGGTCAGATCGGCAGGGGCCGTCCTAGAGGGGGAGGCCTGTCAGGAAGGGGTCGTTCAGCCCCACGTCCTGGGGGAGCTCAATCATCGGGTGCTCCATCCAGATTTTATGCTATTCCAGCCAGGGCAGACGCAGTGGCATCAGACGCTGTGATTACAGGTATTATTTCGGTTTGTGGTAGAGAGGCTTCTGTGTTATTTGATCCAGGGTCCACATATTCATATGTTTCAGCATTATTTGCCCATTCTCTAGATGTTAATTGCGAGTCTTTGGGTTCTCTCTTGTATGTATCCACTCCTGTGGGCGACTCTGTAATGGTAGACCGGGTCTACCGGTCTTGTATAATTTCCTTCTTTGAGTTGGAGACCAGAGCTGACCTGTTGTTGCTGGATATGGTTGATTTCGAGGTCATCTTGGGAATCAATTGGTTATCCCCTCATCATGCTGTCCTGGATTACCATGCCAAGACAGTTACATTAGCCGTGCCTGAGTCGCCGAGGTTAAAGTTGAGGGGTTCTTCAGTTAGTGCCTTCAGCTGGGTCATTTCCTTCATGAAAGCTCGGCATATGGTCGAGAAAGGGTGTCTGTCTTACGTTGCTTATGTGCGGGACACCACCGCCGAGTCTCCTACCCTTGATTCAGTGCCTGTCGTTCGGGAGTTTCCGGATGTGTTTCCTTTAGATCTTCCAGGAATGCCTCCAGATCGAGATATAGATTTCTGCATTGATTTGGCACTAGATACTCAGCTTATATTTATTCCTCCCTATCGTATGGCTCCTAAGGAGCTAAAGGAACTGAAGGAGCAGCTTGAGGAGTTGTTGGCCAAGGGGTTTATTAGGCCGAGTGAGTCGCCGTGGGGTGCTGCAGTCCTATTTGTGAAGAAGAAGGATGGGTCTATGCGGATGTGTATTGTCTACCGCTAGTTGAATAAGGTGACCATCAAGAACAAGTATCCTCTAACGCGCATTGATGATTTGTTTGATCAGCTACAGGGTGCTCGTGTGTTCTCTAAGATTGATCTAAGGTCGGGTTATCACCAGTTGAAGATTCGGGCTTCTCATGTCCCGAAGGCTGCATTTCGCACCAGATATGGCCACTATGAGTTCTTAGTGATGTCCTTTGGCTTGACTAATGCCCCAACAACATTTATGGACTTGATGAATAGGGTGTTCAGGCCGTATATCGACTCCTTCGTTATTATTTTCATTGATGATATATTGATCTACTCACGGAGCCTGGGAGAGCACGGGCAGCATTTGAGAGTTGTACTTCAGACCTTGCGAGAGCAGAAGTTATATGCTAAGTTCTCCAAGTGCGAGTTTTGGATGGAGTCCGTGGCATTTCTGGGGCATGTGGTTTAAGGTGAGGGTATCAAGGTTGATCCGCAGAAGATTGAGGCAATTCAGAGTTGGCCACGTCCTACTTCAGCTTCAGAGATCAGGAGTTTTCTGGGTATAGCAGGTTATTACCGTCAATTCATGGAGGGATTCTCTTCTATTGCTGCTCCACTGACTAGATTGACTCAGAAGAATGCTCAATTTCAGTGGTCCGACAATTGTGAGGCGAGCTTTCAAAAGCTCAAATCAGCATTGACTTCAGCACCAGTGTTATGATTGCCTTCTGAGTTTGGAGTGTATACAGTGTATTGCAACGCCTCGCGCGTCGGGTTGGGATGTGTGTTGATGCAGGATGGCAGGGTTATTTCTTATGCTTCGCGATAGCTGAAGGTTCAGGAAAAGAATTACCCCGTGCACGATTTGGAGTTGGCGGCGATTGTTCATGCTTTGAAGATATGGCGGCATTATTTGTACGCTGTATCTTGTGAGGTCTATACTGACCATCGCAGCCTGCAGTACTTACTCAAGCAGAGGGACCTTAATTTGAGACAGCGAAGGTGGCTTGAGTTGTTGAAAGACTATGATCTCACTATTCTGTATCACCCGGGCAAGGCAAATGTAGTTGCGGATGCCTTGAGCAGGCAAGCAGCTAGCATGGGTAGTTTGGCCTACATTGCAGCGGAGGAGAAACCTTTAGCCTTGGACATACAGTCCTTGGCCAACCGTTTGGTAAGGTTGGACCTTTCAGAGCCTCGTCTAGTTTTAGCTCATGTGGTAGTCAGTTTTCATTATTGGGAGAGATCAAGGCTTGACAGTTTGATGATCCACGCCTAGCACAGCTTAGGGATACAGTGGTCCAAGGCAGGGCCAAGGAGGTTACTTTAGGTGAGGACGGTGTTCTGCGGCTCCAAGGGCGATTGTGTGTTCCTGATATTATTGCTGGAGGGAGAGGATTCTAGCAGAGGCGCTCGGTTCTCGGTACTCTATTCACCCAGGAGTGACGAAGATGTATCGTGATTTGAGGCAGCACTACTGGTGGAGGCGGATGAAGAAGGACATTGTTCAGTATGTGGTCAGGTGTCTTAATTGTCAGCAAGTTAAGTACGAGCATCAGCGGCCAGGAGGCTTGTTTCAGCAGATGCCCATTCCTCAGTGGAAGTGGGAGCGTATCACTATGGACTTCGTGGTTGGGTTGCCTCGGACTTTGCGGAGGGTTGATGCGGTTTGGGTCATTGTGGATAGATTGACCAAATCGGCGCATTTCATTCATGTGGCTACCACTTATACTACAGAGAGGCTAGCTCAGATTTACCTTCTGGAGATAGTCCGGTTGCATGGTGTGCCGGTGTCTATCATTTCAGATCGGGGTACTCAGTTCACTTCGCATTTCTGGAGAGGTTTGAACAACGATATGGGTACTTAGATAGACCTCAGTTCAGCATTTCATCCTCAGACTAATGCCCAGTCAGAGCGTACGGTTCAGATTTTGGAGGATATGCTCAGGGCTTGCGTGATTGATTTCGGGGGTCAGTGGGATCAGCTCCTGCCCTTAGCAGAGTTTGCATACAATATAGTTATCATTCCAGCATCGAGATGGCTCCATTTGAGGTTTTATACGGTCGGCGATGTCGTTCTCCGATCGGTTGGTTTGAGCCTGTCAAGGCCAAACTATATGGTACAGATCTGGTGAGAGATGCCTTGGAAAAGGTAAAGATTATTCAGGAAAGGCTCCGTACAGCACATTCTAGGCAGAAGAGCTACGCAGATCAGCGGGCACGTGATGTAGCATTCATGGAGGGAGATAAGGTTATGTTGAAGGTTTCGCCGATTAAGGGCATTATGAGATTTGGGAAGAAAGGCAAGTTGAGCCCCAGATTTATAGGTCCTTTCGAGGTGCTGAAGCGGGTTGGAGAGGTTGCTTATGAGCTTGCTTTGCCTCCGGCCTTATCAAGAGTTCACCCAGTTTTTCATGTCTCCATGCTTCACAAGTATCGCACCGACTTCTCCCACGTGGTTGATTACATCACTATTCAGTTAGATGAGAAGTTGGGCTACGAGGAGGAGCCAATGGCCATTATTGATAGGCAGGACCGCTAGTTGAGGTCTAAGACAGTTTCCGCGGTTAAGGTCCAGTGGAGAGGCCAACCAGTTGAGGAGGCAACCTGGGAGTCCGAGCGATACATGCAGAGCAGATATCCACAGCTATTCAGCCCTCCAGGTATGACTCTAGTCCCGTTCGAGGCCGAACGTTTGTTTAAGAGGGGGAGAATGTACCGACCCAGCCGGTCGTTTTGCGTATTAAGATCCCGTTTCCTTAAATGAAACCTTCTATAGCGTCTGTTCGTGCTTTATCAATCGCGGGAGCGGGTGGTTTGGGATTTGGAAATGATTTGGATGGTTTAGGAACTCTTGGTTCCTTAAGGCTATCCTATTTGGCCAAGTTTGACTTCGGTCAACATTTTGAGCAAACGACCTCGGAATCGAGTTCTGACAGCTCCAGTAGCTCCGTATGATGATTTTGGACTTAGGCATATGTTCGGCTTGGATTTTTGATGACCCGGAAGCGTTTCGGTGCCCGAAATGGAAATCAGGATTTCCTTAAGTTTAGAATTTGGCCTGGAGCGGGACTTCATGCTATCGGGGTTCGAATGGAATTTCGAGACCAGAAATAGTTCCGTATAGTCATTTGTGACTTGTCTGCAAAATTTGGGGTCATTCCCAGTAGTATAGACTCGTTTGGCGCAATGTAATGAATTCTAGAATTTCAAAGTTCTTAAGTTTGATTAATTTGGTTTTGGGGTTGAATTTTGAGTTCCCTTGTTGTTTTTCATGTTCTGGAAGTTCGAGCGAGTCCGTATCATGAATACAGACTTGCCGGTGGTTTTGGACGGGGTCCCGAGGGGATCGAGGATGTTTTAGACCCCCGGGAGCTAAGTTGGAAAAACCAAAAATCTGCTATCTGGTTTCCTTCTCTGCGATCGCAGAAGGAAGGTTGCGATCGCAGAGAAGGACTTTGCTGGTCTAGTGATTGTTCACTGCGATCGCAGCCTCCCCTCCGCGATCGCAGTGTTCTAGGTTCCAAAGCTTCGCGATCGCAGGCTTACCTATGCGATCGCATAGTGTCTCAGCTGGGCCGGGCAGGGTTTCTCTTCGCGATCGCAACACCTCTGGCCAGTTGGCTTATGCGATCACAGGCCCACTTTGGCGATCGCAGAGAGGACTTTTCTGGGCAGTATTTAAATGCCCAATTTCGGGTTTCTTCTTCATTCCTCAACTCCCAACTTCCATTAGATCTCCTCCAAGCTAGGGAAAGGGCTGCCCAAGTTCAAATTCATCAAGGTAAGTGGTTTCTAGTCAGTTTTCATGACTTTTTAACATCAAATTCAAATAAAATTATCTTCCAATTATCTTAAAATTAATAGGAATTGATAGAAAGATGTGGGGTTTTGGGAAAATAGTGAAACTTCATTTTTAGCCAAAAATTCCTAAATGAATTATGTAATTACGATCTTTGGGCTTCGGGTAATTCATTCCTTCGAGATTTTTCATAATCCGAACGCGTGGGCCCGGGGTCGAAATTTCAAGAACCTTGAAGAATGCTATATTTTGGAATTTCTTGTTAATTCTTATTCCTGGAGCATGAATTGATTCAATTATGCTATGTTTGGCTAGTTGTGAGCCGTCAAGAGTAGTTTCGGAATTTCGGGCGCATCTTTTGATCCGGTCCTTGGTCCGAGGAGTGCTTTTATCGAGGTGAGTCTCCTTTCTAACCTCGTAAGAGGGAAATTGTCCCTCTAGGTAACCTTGTTTGCTATGTGATCTTGTTTGGGGGCTACGTACGCACCGAGTGACGAGAGTCCGTACGTAGTGGCTATTACTGCTTCGTCCGGGTAGTTAGGACACAACATGCTCAATGTTTTCCTCTGTTGTAGCATAGATATGACTTGTATACTTGTGTGATTGGAATTGTTGTCTTTGACCGTGTGATACTTGGCTTGATTTAAGAGTGATAAGAGAGTCACGACAAAGTGATAATTGATTATATTGTGGGATCGGGTCGTACGCCACGGCATAGTGATGATTGGTTATATTATGGGATCGGGTCGTACGCCACGACAAAGTGATGATTGATTATATTATAGGATTGTTCTGTACGCCACGACAGAGTGATGATTGATATATTATGGGATCGGGCCGTACGCCACGGCGAGATTGAGACTACCAGGGTGGGATCGGGTCGTACGCCACGGCGAGATTGAGACTGACAGGGTGGGATCGGGTCGTACGCCACGACGAGATTGAGACTACCAGGGTGGGATCGGGCCGTACGCCACGGCGGATATCAACTTGTTGATTTGAGAGTTGCTATTTGATGCTGGATATTGATGTACTTAATTATTTGTTTTACTTGCCTACAGTTTTCTTTACATCCTACTTACTTTACGACTGTTGGACCTTAGTGAGTATCGAGTTGACCTCTCGTCACTACTTCTTCGAGATTAGACGGGATACTCACTGGGTACATATTTATATATATGTACTCATGATGCACTTTCTTTCCTTTTCTGTACTTGACTGTACAGGTCCGGAGGCTGGTCGATCTGATTTTTAGGCCGGCGCCAGATATTGATAGCGTGGTCATACTTCACGGTGAGCTGCTTTCCTGGCGACTTCCTAGCAGCACCCTGGAGTTTCTTTTGTTATGCTCTCTGTCTATTTCATTCAGACTGAGACCCTGTATATGTTGTAGTCATTGTATATTCAGTAGTTGCCCGTGACACTCGTGACAGTAGTTCCTGGCACACACGCGGTTTATATTTTTGGGGTTTTGGGATGTATATCTATGTGTATGTTATATTTCGGCTTTGTATCTACTATGACTTTACCTTCACTCAAGGCTAGTATCATATTATTTGTTATAAACTGGTAACCATTGACTTGTTTGATCGAATGGGAAGGGTATCACTTAGTTAAAGTTATATCGGCTTGCCTACCCCCGCTGTTGGGCGCCATCGCGACCTGAATTAGGATTTGGGTTGTGACAGGTGGGGTCTTGTTAGGACATATTTATCGGGAATGGGTTGTGATTTTACGACCGTTGGATCAAGATGATCATAAATGTGACTAATTCATAAATACACACTAAAGTTCACACAAAAATCTACAAAATTAATTTATTTATCAAATTTTGTAGGAGTATTTTAATAGGTGAAAAACTTACTTGCTCTCACTAACTGACAGGATATGTCTACAAGCCTCTACTAATGGATGTAGTGTGATCAGAAAAGGGTCTCGACCTACTCATAACATATATACATATACACACAAGATGTATGTAAAGCCCTAGACCGGGCAACTCCGAAGGGCATGGAGCTTACCGATCAAGCTGAACTCGGGCAACACCTAATGAGGAGGTCTACCCATCTGACTGTCTGAACCTTCACGCATAGAATGCAGCGCCCCCAGAAAAGGGACGTCAGTACAAAATAATATATTTAGTATGTAAGGTAATGTATTGAAAGCTGAAACTTAAATGATAATATAATAACTGAAAGTAACTGGGAGTCAAAGATAATCTGAAGATATGATCACCTGCTGATACTGACTCAACTCTCTCAATATAGTAAGTAAAATAGATGTCCAGCCTTATAAGGCTCGATATATATAACTGCTCTACCGTAGTAGGCTCGCTCATAGGCACTCGACCATACCGGGCTCTGTATCTCGTTCAACTAGGCTCGCTCATAGGCGCTCGGCCACAGCAGGCTCAGTATATAACATACCATCTGATCACAAGTTTCCCAATAGGGGCCTACCCATTGATTATAGCTCTATGGTAGTGAAAGTACTGTAATACTATATATATAAACTCTATGCTCTCTTGACGGGAAGAAGACAATACTCAATTGAATATAAACTCTCGATAAAGGAGAATATTGTAACTTATGAGACTAAGATAATGTATATAAACTCGAGAGTTTGAACTTCTCTTTATATCTCATTATCAAACACATGTAGTTACTGGATCATGCTAAAATGAAGGAAAGGTTTAGCCTTAATATACCTGGGGTAGGAAAAATCCGTATGATATTTTTGAAAAGGATTGCATCGTACCCCTTTAAATTGCAAAATCTCGCGTTGCTTAAGATGCTATGAAATCTCTATTTGAATTATTGAAGATTCTTACCTTACTACGTTGCTTCATATTGCTCATATTTAGAGTCTTTTCTATCCTTTTAATTATTGAAAGATATGTATCCTTGAATTGTTGAACGATATGTAGCTTTCTTTGAATAATTTACTTGCTCACACTAACCCGTAATGACTAAGAGTCATATATTTGGTAGTGGCTTGGTGCCACGTGGGGTTGGGGGTTTTAATCTTTATCCCATAACTCATTAGTTAATTAGGTAATATCTTGTTTAGGTAATATCTTGTTACCTAATAATTAAAAATTTCCCACATAATTAAGAATTATCTCAAATTACTTAAAATACTACTCATTTTTAATCCACTTTATACATCATATTCTCATGATCATATGGAACGGTGTATGCTATTAGTCCATAAATATCGAGAATTATAGCTCAGACCGTACTTTATCCCAAATCGACAACCTTCAACGAAACTCATTTTCTTTGATTTGCGTACCCTTTTTCTTTCATGACACTTACTGTCACGATCCCAAATCCTAACAGGTCGTGATGACGCCTATCGTGGAACTAGGCTAGCCAACCATCACATGACTATACATTTATTTTAGTATGAATACCCAATTTTTGCCCCGCAAGGAAATTACTCCTAAAAATAATCAAAAATATTTTTTTACAAATTTTAGGAACTTTTCTTTATTTAGTTGCATTCCATGCATGTTTAATAATTTTAAAATCATAAAAATCATAAAAAAATATTTGAATCTTGATTTCATTAGCATGTTAGATTTTAAACTTCAATTTTAGGATTTAATTACATTGTAAATGCATCTTCTAAATCAAAATTGCATACATAGTCTTAATTAATTAGTTTTAACATAGTTAATTATTTGATTAGTAGTTTAAAATGGATAATTGGTTAACATTTACAAAGAGTGGTATCAAAATTGGAGTTTTAAACTAAGTGGATAATTTGAAAAAAAGGAGATTTAGTTGATTCTTGAATTGGGTTAACCTTGTAAAGGAAAATAGGCCTGCTTTGTTGAAGCCCAGAATTCCTACACACACACGCCCAAGCCCACACCTGAATCACCCCAGCACCCCCTTCAGATGCTTAAACGGCGTCGTTTCGCCCTTTCCCCTCACCTATTAAAAATAAAACTAAGACCTAATACCTATCCCTACATCGTCGTTCCCCCCCCCCCCTCCTCTGCTTCTTCCTCACCCTCTCATCTCTCATACAAGGGTGAGAAACCAAACCCAAAACAAAATTTCATCCTTCACACACCTCTCTCTTCAAGGATCAAGCAGCCGCCTACTCTAGCCGTCGACCTCCCTGGAAGAAAAGTCGTTCCTGTCGCACCCTCTTCACCATACACACGAGCAAAACCTCCCCTTCCTCTTTCTTCTTTCATCTGCTTAATCTGTCACTCGAATGCTAGCGGAAGCAAGCCGTAAAACCTCCGTTGACGGCGAGCTTCGCCGGAAACCGGCGAAAACAAACCTGAGCTAGCCACTGCCCCTTCCTTCCTTGACCTCTTGAATCTTTCATCTTACTCTTACTCATTTCATTATCACAGTTGGAAACACAAAGATTCACATATCTTTGAAAACACACACAAAAAAAAACAAAAAAAAAAGGATTTCAAAATCTTTCTCAAATTTCTACTGTTTGTATCAATTTTTTGGAACTTTCATGGATCGATTGAGATAGACACTGTCATGGCTTGCTGCTGTTATTTTGGTGAAGGCTTGTTGCTGGGCTTCCATTTGGTAGTTGTTGCATCCTGACTTCTTTTGGCTCACTGCCATCTTTTGTTATTTAGGTAAGTTTCGAATCCTCCTTGTATTACGTTTGTATTAAGTGATTGAATGGTAAAAACCTTGTGTGATTTTATAGATTTGTTTAGTTTCTCCACTGTGGATCTACTTGTGATGACCCAAAAAGGGGTCATCTTATGTGCATCTAATTCTGGCTGTGTTCCGAAGCCCCGAAAGCCTCCATTAATCTCACCTCAATGTGCGTGCGCAGCCCGGGTGCGTAGCCGGGACGCCTTTATGTGAAAACTTGATTAAGAGTTAAATTTTTGATAATTATTTGAATAAAGTTGACTTTGGTCAACATTTTTGGTAAACAGACCCGGTCCCGTGATCCGACGGTCTCGAAAGGTCCGTAGGAAAATATGGGACTTGGGCGTATGCCCAGAATCAAATTCTGAGGACCCAAGTCTGAGAAATGAATTTTTAAAGAAAATTATTTTATGAAAATATTAAAGGCTTATGAAAATGAAACTTGATGTGAAACTTGTGCTGCAGGGCCCATATTATGATTTCGGAGCCCGGAGCATGTTCAATATGTGTTATATAAGTTATCTGCGAAATTTGGTAAGAAACAAACTTGATTTGATTTTATTGGTTTCGGATCAAAATGAGGAAAAATTGGAGTTAATGAAGTTTTGAGGTTTTAAAAGAATTTGAAATTTGGATTGAAAGGTGATTTTTTGTTCCCGAAGTCCAAATGAAATTCCGAGACCGAGAATAGTTCTGTCATGTCATTTATAACTTGTCTGCAAAATTTGAAGTCATAACGAGTAGTTTAGGCCGGTTTGGCGCATTGAAGTGAATTCTAGAATTTCAAGTTCTTAAATTTTCATTCAATTTGGTTTTGAGGTTGAATTTTGAGTTTCGTTGTTGTTTTCCATGTCCCGAGGGTTCGAGCGAGTCCGTATCATGAATACAGACTTGTGGGTATATTTGGACGGGGGCTCCGGTGGGCCCAGGTGCTTCCCAGACCCCGCACGGGGCCATAAACCAGCAAAATCCACTACTTGTGTGGCTGCTTCTGGTGTGACCGCACCTGCGGTCTCCCAGTCGCAGGTGCGAGTGCGCACCTGCGGTCCAGCCTTCGCAGGTGTGACCCCCATCGCTGGCACGGACCTTCTTCCGCAGGAGCGGGACCGCTGGCGCTGGCTCCTTTTCTGCAGGCGCGATGCCAGGGTCCCAGGCCCTTTTCCGTAGGGGCGGTGATTCTCTCGCAGGTGCGGAAATCACTGTTGCCAGCCCCTTGTAAATGTCCAAATTACGGGTTTCTCTTCATTTTACACACCATCAACTTCCATTATAGAGCATCCAAGCTTGGGCAGCATCTCCCACGACCACCCACTGTAAGAGGTAAGTTAAACCCCATAATCTTCTAGCTTTAACATTAATTCCTAGTTAAATTCACTACTAAATCATCTAAAAATCATAGAATTAGGTAGTATTTTAGGGTTCTTGAGGATTTTGTAATCTTCCATTTTAGGCCATGAATTTAAGTAGAAATCACACCTTAGTGATCCTTAGGCTATGGGTGAGTGATTCCTTCGAGAATTTTTGGAATGCGACCATGAGAGGCCGGGGTTCGAAATTAGAAATTCGTCAAGAATAGCGATTTTATTGAATAACTAGGATGATTTTTCACATTGTGCATGCATTGATCTAATTTCACACCTTTTGACTAGTTGCGAGTCCTCGGGTATAGAGTTCGGAGTTTCGGGCGCAATTGTGGTCCGAGGGGTAGATTCGACACGAGGTGAGTCTCCTTTCTAACCTTGTAAGAGGGAATTGTCCCCATAGGTGATGTATATGCTATGTGTAAATTGTTTGGGGGCTACGTACGCACCAAGTGACGAGAGTTCGTACGTAGCGGCTATTATTGTTATTTCTGGGTAGTTAGGCCCACATCATGCCTTGTATGCTTTCCCGTAATGCCTTGTACGCTTTTCTTGTAATGCCTTAAATATGTTTTCTTGTAATGCCTGATATGTTTTCTTTGTAATGCTTCATATGATTTATTGTAACGCCATATGTGTGAAATTATGTTTTGCATCGTGTTATTCTTCTGATGCTTTATTGAAAAGAAATTGTGAAATATATGGGAGCAGGTCGTACGCCACGGCGGAATTGAAAAGAAATTGTGAAATATATGGTAGCAGGCAATACGCCACGGCGGAATTGAAAAGAAATAGTGAAATATATGGGAGCGGGCCGTACGCCACGGCGGAATTGAAAAGAAATTGTGAAATATATGGGAGCGGGTCGTACGCCACGGCGGAATTGAAAAGAAATTGTAAAATACATGGGAGCGGGCCGTACGCCATGGCGGAATTGAAAAGAAATTTTGAAATATATGGGATCGGGCCGTACGCCACGGCAGTGTTGAAGGTACCTTATGGGAGCGGGCCGTACGCCACGGCGGATCTAAGAATTTGTGATTATTGTTTCGTTCGGTGGACTTACTCTTGAAAGTGCTTTATTGTTTAGCTCAGTAACTGTTTGGTTTTTTCTACTTTTTATATATGTACTTGTTGCTTATTTCCCTGGCATGCCTACTGTATTTCATCATATTCTATCAAAAGTTATTACTGCTGGACCTTAGTGAGTATCGAGTCGACCTCTCGTCACTACTTCTTCGACTTTAGGCGGGATACTCACTGGGTGCATATTTATTTAATATGTACTCATGCTGCACTTTCTTTTCTTTTCTATACTTGACTGTACAGGTCCGGAGGCTAGTACGTCTGACTATTAGGCCGATGCTGGATATTGATAGCGTGGTCATACTTCACGGTGAGCTGCTTTCCCGACGACTTCCTAGCTGCACCCTGGAGTTATTTTGTTATATTTCTCTGTCCATGTCATTTAGACGGAGACTCTATATATATTGTAGTCATTGTATATTAAGTAGTTGCCCATGACACTCGTGACACTAGTTCTTGGCACACACGTGGTGTATATTTTTGGGGTTTTGGGATGTATATTTATGTGTACGTATTATTTCGGCTTTGTATCTACTATGACTTTACCTTCACTTAAGGCTAGTATTATGTTAGTTGTTATAAACTGGTAATCTTTGACTTGTTTAATTAGATGGGAGGGGTATCGCTTAGTGTAAATTGTGTTGGCTTGCCTAACCCCGCCGTTGGGCGCCATCACGACTCAGATTAGGATTCTGGGTCGTGACAACGTGGTATCAGAGCCCTAGGTTCACGTAAGTCTCACGAGTCACGAGCAGGCCCAGTAGAGTCTTGCGGATCGGTACGGACACATCTGTACTTATCTTCAAGAGGCTATGGAGTATTAGGAAACTTCCCTTTATTCATATCCTGTCGTGCAATCTATGATGTACTCAAACCTATTATTTTATTCTCTCATAGATGGTGAGGATGCATGCATCCAATGTTCCTAGTCCGGGAGTGGCCGCTGCCCCAACTGCCCAAGGTCGGGGTAGAGGCAGGGGCAGAGCACCTGCTCGAGGCGGGGGACGAGGGCGTCCCACAGCTACGCCAGTGGCACCACCAGAGGACCCTATTATGGAGAAGCAGGATGAGGTGCCTCCAGTAGCACCTGCTCTAGTGGATTTCATGACGGGGCCAGGCTTCCAGGAGGTCATGGGTGCTGAGATTTATGGACACTATGTCTCAGGCTGGTTTACATCCAGCCGACCCTGCTACTTCTCAGGCGAGAGGGGAAGTCTAGAATTCTACCGCTCAGGCCATAGGTGAGGCAGCAGCAGCACGTCATACCCCGTAGTAGCAGCCCTAGAGCCCAGGCTAGTTGCAGAGGGTGACCAGCAGAAGATGTTGGATAGATGGACCCGACTTCGCCCTCCAGTCTTCGGGGGTGAGCGGGGAGAGGATGCTCAGGATTTTATTAATAGGTGCAGGGACAGACTGCACAACATGAGGATTTTGGAATCCCATGGAGTGGATTTCACCACATTTCAGTTAGAGGGCAGTGCTCACAGGTCGTGGCAGTCATATATTCTCAGCAGGCCAGCAGAATCTCCTCCTGTCACTTAGGATCAGTTCGCTTAGTTATTTCTAGATAGATACATTCCACTTTCTGAGAGGGAGGAGCTACAGGGTCAGTTTGAGCGACTAGAGCAGGGGCAGATGTTAGTGACTGATTATGAGGCTAGATTCTCTGAGTTGTCTCGCCATGCCCTTATGATATTTCCTACTGATGCAGAGAGGGTGCGGCGGTTTGTGGCAGGCTTGCATCCAGGTATTACGGCCTCTATGGCCAGAGAGGTAGAGATGGGTACCCCATACTAGCTTGTAGTCGAGATAGCTCGACGGATTGAGGGTTACCGTATGCGGAGCAGGGTCAGCCAGGTCAGCAGGACAAGAGGGCCAGGGTCACAGGTGACTTCAGGGGTGCTCCAGCTAGGGGTAGAGGTCAGGTCGGAGGCGGCCAATTCAGTAGGCCCTCATATTTAGCACCTCCACTACCTCCCAGGGGTATTTCAGCGAGGCCTCAGTTCGGCGCTATGCTAGAGCGTTCCTATCATTCCCCAGCCACCCAGGGTGCACCCAACAGTTACTCCAGTCATCAAAGATCCTCTAGATCCTATTTCAGTGCCTTACCAGAGGGTGCACACCGCCCTCCAACTATTCAGGGTTCTTCCTCTTTCGGGTAGCAGGATGTAGCACCAGGAGGTTGTTTCGAGTGTGGGGAGCCGGGTCATACGTGGAGGTTTTGTCCCAGGTATCGGGGCAAGGCAGTGCAGCAGAGTTATCAGCCTTGGAGTTCGGCACCAGTAGTCCGTCCACCTCGAGGTGGAGGACAGGTCGGCAGGGGTCGTCCTAAAGGGGGAGGCCAGTCAGGAGGAGGTCAGTTAGTTCCTATTCACTCTGGGGGAGTTCAGTCTTCAGGAGCCTCAGCCAAATTTTATGCTATTCCGGCCAGATCAGATGCAGTGGCCTTAGACGTCGTAATCACAGGTGTTATCTCAGTATGTGGTATGGAGGCTTCGGTACTATTTGATCCAGGATCCACGTATTCATATGTATCCGTACTATTTGTTCATTTTCTGGATATCCCTCGTGAGTCCTTGTGTTCTCCTTTATATGTGTCCACTCCTGTGGGTGATTCTGTGGTGGTAGACCGAGTCTACCGGTCTTGTGTGGTCACTTTCTGGATACTAGAGCAGATCTTTTATTGTTGGATATGATTGATTTTGAGGTTATCCTAGGAATGGATTGGCTATCTCCTTATCATGCTGTGTTAGATTGCCATGCCAAGACAGTCACTTTAGCCATGCATGAGTCACCTAGACTAGAATGGAAGGGTTCTTCAGCTAGTGCCTCCAGCCGGGTTATTTCCTTCCTAAAGGCTCGGCATATGGTCGAGAAAGATTGTTTGGCTTACCTTGCTTATGTGCGGGACACCACCGCCGAGCCTCCTAACATTTATTCAGTGCCTGTTGTTCGAGAGTTTCCGGATGTGTTTCCTTCGGATCTTCCAGGCATGCCTCCAGATCGGGATATTGACTTCTGTATTGATTTGGCCCCAGATACTCAGCCTATTTCCATTCCCCCATATCTTATGGCTCCTAAGGATTTGAAGGAGTTGAAGGAACAGCTTGAGGAGTTGTTGTCCAAGGGGTTCATTAGGCCGAGTGTGTCGCCGTGGGGTGCTCCAGTCTTATTTGTGAAGAAGAATGATGGGTCTATGCGGATGTGCATTGACTATCGCCAGCTAAATAAAGTAATCATCAAGAATAAGTATCCTCTGCCGCGCATCGATTATTTGTTTGATCAGTTACAGGGTGATCGTGTGTTTTCTAAGGTTGACTTGAGATCGGGTTATCATCAGTTGAGGATTCGGGCTTCAGATGTTCCGAAGACTGCATTTCGTACCAGATATGGCCATTATGAGTTCCTGGTGATGTCCTTTGGTTTGACTAATGCCCCAGAAGTGTTCATGGACTTGATGAATAGGGTATTCAGGCCGTATATTGATTCCTTCGTCATCGTCTTCATTGATGACATCTTGATTTACTCACGGAGCCTGGGTGAGCATGAGCAGCACTTGAGAGTTGTGCTCCATACCTTGCGGGTACAGAAGTTGTATGCTAAGTTCTCCAAGTATGAGTTCTAGTTAGATTCCGTGGCATTTTTGGGGCATGTGGTATCCAGGGAAGGTATCAAGGTTGATCCTCAAAAGATTGAGGCGGTTCAGAGTTGGCCGTGTCCTACTTCAGCTACAGAGATCAGGAGTTTCTTGGGCCTAGCAGGCTATTATCGCCGATTCCTGGAAGGGGTTCTCCTCTATTGAAGCCCCACTGACCAGATTGACTCAGAAAAACGCCTCGTTTTGGTGGTCTGATGAGTGTGAGGAGAGTTTTCAGAAGCTCAAGTTAGCTTTGACCTCAGCACCAGTTCTGTCATTGCCTTCCTGTTCTGGGATATATACCGTGTACTGCGACGCTTCACGCGTCGGGTTAGGGAGTGTGCTGATGCAGGATGGCAGGGTTATTTCTTATGCTTCGTGATAGCTGAAGGTTCATGAAAGAATTACCCTGTGCATAATTTGGAGTTGGCGGCGATTGTTCATGCTTTGAAGATATGGCGGCATTATCTATATGGTGTATCTTGTGAGGTCTATACTGACCACCGCAACCTACAGTACTTGCTTAAGCAGAGAGCCTTAACTTGAAGCAGTGGAGATGGCTTGAGTTGTTAAAAGATTATGATCTCACTATTTTATATCACCCGGGCAAGGCGAATGAAGTATCAGATGCATTGAGCAGGAGGGCAGCGAGTATGGGTAGCTTGGCCTACATTGTAGCTGAGGAGAG
Organism: Nicotiana undulata; assembly: GCA_005239495.1. Taxonomy (NCBI): domain Eukaryota; kingdom Viridiplantae; phylum Streptophyta; class Magnoliopsida; order Solanales; family Solanaceae; genus Nicotiana; species Nicotiana undulata. Next base: position 12,879 of record ML259457.1, on the reverse strand, counting down.
ATCTTTGGCCTTGGACATTCAGTCCTTGGCCAATCGCCTTGTGAGATTGGACATTTCAGAGCCACGTCGAGTTTTGGCTCATGTAGTTGCTCAGTCTTCATTGTTGGGGGAGATTAAGGCTCGACAGTTTGATGATCCATGCCTTGCAGAGCTTCGGGATGCAGTGGTCCATGGCAGGACCAAGGAGGTTACTTTAGGAGAGGATGGTGGCTTGAGGCTCCAAGGCCGTTTATGTGTTCCTAATATTGATGGCTTGAGGGAGAGAATTTTGGAACAGGCCCACAGTTCTCGGTATTCTGTTCATCCGGGTGCGACAAAGATGTACCGTGATTTGAAGCAGCACTACTGGTGGAGGCGGATGAAGAAAGATATAGTGCAGTTTGTGGCTAGGTGTCTCAATTGTCAGCAGGTCAAGTACGAGCACCAGAGGCCAGGAGGCTTGTTTCAGCAGATGCCCATTCCTGAGTGGAAATGGGAGCGCATCACCATGGACTTTGTGGTTGGGTTGCCTCGGACTTTGCGGAAGGTTGACGCGGTTTGGGTCATTGTGGATAGGTTGACCAAATCGGCGCATTTCATTCCTGTGGCTACTACTTATACTACAGAGAGGCTGGCCCAGATTTATGTTCGGGAGATAGTCCGGTTACACAGTGTGCCGGTGTCCATTATATCAGATCGAGGTCCTCAGTTCACCTCGCATTTTTGGAGAGAATTGCACAGTGATATGGGCACTCAGATAGATATCAGCTCAACATTGCACCCTCATACTGATGGTCAGTCAGAGCGTACAGTTCAGATTTTAGAGGATATGCTCAGGGCTTGTGGCATTGATTTTGGCGGTCAATGGGACCAGTTCTTTCCTTTGGCAGAGTTTGCATACAATAACAGTTATCAGTCCAGCATCGAGATGGCTCCATTCGATGCTTTAAATGGTCGGCAATGTCGTTCTCTGATTGGGTGGTTTGAGCCTGGCGAGGCCAAGCTATATGGTACAAATCTGGTGAGAGATTCCTTGAAAAAGGTGAAGATTATTCAGGAAAGGCTCCGTACAGCTCAGTCCAGACAGAAGAGTTACGCGGATCAGCGGGCGCGTGATGTAGCATTTGTGGAGGGAGATAAGGTTATGTTGAAGATTTCGCCGATGAAGGGCATTATGAGATACGGGAAGAGGGGCAAGCTGAGCCCCAGGTTTATAGGCTCTTTCGAGGTGTTGAGGCGAGTCGGGGAGGTTGCTTATGAGCTCGCTTTACCTCCCGCCTTATCGAGAGTTCATCCGGTATTTCATGTATCCATGCTCCGGAGATATCATGCCGATTTCTCTCACGTGATTGATTTCAGCACTATTTAGTTAGATTAGAAGTTGGGCTTCGAGTAGGAGCCAATCGCTATTATTGATAAGCAGGACCTCCAGTTGAGGTCTAAGAGAATTTCTATCGTAAAGGTCCAGTGGAGGAGCCAACCAGTCGGTGAGGCGACTTGGGAGTCCTAGGAGGACATGCGGAGCAGGTATCTAGAGCTACTCGGCATATCAGGTACGACTCTACGTCCGTTCGAGGACGAACGTTTGTTTTAGAGGGGGAGATTGTGATGACCCAAAAAGGGGTCATCTTATGTGCATCTAATTCTGACTGTGTTCTGAGGCCCCGAGAGCCTCCATTAATCTCACCTCGATGTGCGTGCGCAGCTCGGGCATGTAGCCGGGAATCCTTTATGTGAAAACTTGATTAAGAGTTAAATTTTTGATAATTAATTGAATAAAGTTGACTTTGGTCAATATTTTTGGTAAACGGACCCGGACCCGTGATCCGACGGTCCCGCAAGGTCCGTAGGAAAATATGGGACTTGGGCGTATGCCCGGAATCGAATTCCGAGGACCCAAGTCCGAGAAATGAATTTTTAAAGAAAATTGTTTTATGAAAATATTAAAGGATTATGAAAATGAACCTTGATGTGAAACCTGTGCTGCCGGGCCCGTATTATGATTTCAGAGCCCGAAACAGGTTCAATATGTGTTATATAAGTTATCTGCGAAATTTGGTAAGAAACAGACTTGATTTGATTGGTTTCGGATCAAAATGAGGAAAAATTGGAGTTAATGAAGTTCTGAGGTTTTTAAAGAATTTGAAAATTGGCTTGAAAGGTAATTTTATGTTCCCGAGGTCCGAATGAAATTCAGAGACCGGAAATAGTTATGTCATGTCATTTATAACTTATCTGCAAAATTTGAAGTCATACCGAGTAGTTTAGGCCGGTTCGGCGCATTGAAGTGAATTCTAGAATTTTAAGTTCTTAAGTTTTGATTCAATTTGGTTTTGGGGTTGAATTTTGAGTTTCATTGTTGTTTTCCATGTCCCGGGGGTTCGAGCGAATCTGTATCATGAATACAGACTTGTGGGTATATTTGGACGGGGGATCGGGTGGGCCCAGGTGCTTCCCGGACCCCGCACGGGGCCATAAACCAGCAAAATCCACTGCTGGTGTGGCTGCTTCTGGTGTGACCGCACCTACGGTCTCCCAGTCGCAGGTGCGAGTGCACACCTGCGGTCCAACCTTCGCAGGTGCGACCCCCATCGCTGGCGCGACCCTTCTTCCGCATGAGCGGGACCGCTGGCGCGGACTCCTTTTCCGCAGGCGCGATGCCAGGTTCCCCGGCCCTTTTTCCGCAGGGGCGGTGATTCTCTCGCAGGTGCGGGACCGCACCTGCGGTCCCAAGGTCGCAGGTGCAGAAATCACTGTTGCCAGCCCCTTGTAAATGTCCAAATTTCGAGTTTTTCTTCATTTTACCCACCATCAACTTCCATTAGAGAGCATCCAAGCTTGGGCAGCATCTCCCACGACCACCCACTGTAAGAGGTAAGTTAAACCCAATAATCTTCTATCTTTAACATGAATTCCTAGTTAAATTCACTACTAAATCATCTAAAAATCATAGAATTAGGTAGTAATTTTAGGGTTCTTGAGGATTTTGTAATTTTCTATTTTAGGCCATGATTTCAAGTAGAAATCACACCTTAGTGATCCTTAGGCTATGGGTGAGTGATTCCTTTGAGAATTTTCGGAATGCGACCATGAGAGGTCGGGGTTGGAAATTAGGAATTCGTCAAGAATAGCGATTTTATTGAATAACTAGGATGATTTCTCACATTGTGCATGCATTGATATAATTTCACACCTTTTGACTAGTTGCGAGTCCTCGGGTATAGAGTTCGGAGTTTCGGGCGCAATTGTGGTCCGAGGGGTAGATTCAACATGAGATGAGTCTCTTTTCTAACCTTGTAAGAGGGAATTGTCCCCATAGGTGATGTATATGCTATGTGTAAATTGTTTGGGGGATACGTACGCGCCAAGTGACCTTGAGTCCGTACGTAGCGGCTATTATTGTTATGTCTGGGTAGTTAGGCCCACATCATGCCTTGTATGCTTTCCCGTAATGCCTTGTACGCTTTTCTTGTAATGCCTTAAATATGTTTTCTTGTAATGCCTGATATGTTTTCTTTGTAATGCTTCATATGATTTATTGTAACGCCATATGTACTATGAAATTATGTTTTGCATCGTGTTATTCTTCTGAGGCTTTATTGAAAAGAAATTGTGAAATATATGAGAGCGGGCCGTACGCCACGGCGGAATTGAAAAGAAATTGTGAAATATATGGGAGCGGGTCGTACGCCACGGCAGAATTGAAAAGAAATTGTGAAATATATGGGAGCGGGCCCTACGCCACGGCGGAATTGAAAAGAAATTGTGAAATATATGGGATCGGGTCGTACGCCACGGCAGTGTTGAAGGTACCTTATGGGAGCGGGCCGTACGCCATGGCGGATCTAAGAATTTGTAATTATTGTTTCGTTCGGCGGTCTTACTCTTGAAAGTGCTTTATTGTTTAGTTCAGTAACTGTTTGGATTTTTTTGCTTTTGATATATGTACTTGTTGCTTATTTCCCTGACATGCCTACTGTATTTCATCATATTCCATCATAAAATATTATTGCTGGACCTTAGTGAGTATCGAGTCGACCTCTCGTCACTACTTCTTCGAGTTTAGGCGGGATACTCACTGGGTACATATTTATTTAATATGTACTCATGCTGCACTTTCTTTTCTTTTCTGTACTTGGCTGTACAGGTACGGAGGCTGGCACGTCTGACTATCAGGTCGGTGCTGGATATTGATAGCGTGGTCCTGCTTTCCCAGCGACTTCCTAGCAGCACCCTGGAGTTCTTTTGTTATATTTCTCTGTCCATGTCATTCAGACGGAGACTCTGTATATATTGTAGTCGTTGTATATTCAGTAGTTTCCCATGTCACTCGTGACACTAGTTCCTGGCACACACGCGGTGTATAATTTTGGGGTTTTGGGATGTATATCTATGTGTACATATTATTTCGGCTTTGTATCTACTATGACTTTACCTTCACTTAAGGCTAGTATCATGTTAGTTGTTATAAACTGGTAATCTTTGACTTGTTTAATTAGATGGGAGGGGTATCACTTAGTGTAAATTGTGTTGGCTTGCCTAACCCCGCCGTTGGGCGCCATCACGACTCGGTTTAGGATTCTGGGTCGTGACACTAACGTCCAGCAAATGTGTTAGGGCTTAAGTTTGTGATTTCTTGTTTTATTGGAATGGACCAACCCCCTAATTGTAACAGCTATTTACTTCTTCCATTCGGTATCGATCAGTCATTTTTGCTGTTTCATTAGGGATTTTGGACTCATGGTTTTGATTAATCTCATTGATTAGCAGCCTATTATGGCCCAATATGTTCTGAACTTGAACAAAGCTCTTTTGAAATGTTTGTATAACTTTGCCATATATCTCTTTTGAAATCAACTCAGTTGTTTACCGTGTAACACTACAAGGGGCTGATGCAAAGGTGATTCTGTTCTTCTTACTTATGCTTCACAACTTGTTTCTATAATTAAGATGTTTTCTTTTGGTGTGGTCATAACTAGCTGTTGTGTATATCATTTTGCAATCTTTTTACGGGGCAAACATGTGTAATCACTCAGTTTTTCTAATATTGTTGTCTATGATGTGCTGTGATAGTATCTATTTGTTGAGTGCGACTGACAAAGGGGATGATAATGTATTTTGCTTATTATATATAGTATTTGTGGGAACTAGTGTCAGATTACTAATTAAGTAATTTTTTTATGAAATGTTTTCATTTATGAGTCAAGGATGCACCTTTGTCTGCACTCTACAATGTAATTTAACATTTTTGCTGCAAAGTTATCACATAGCACTCTCATATAATTTCAAATCTTGGGCCGTCGTTTTCGGTTCGAAGAGAAAATGATCCGCACGAGCATTTGTTCACTTATTACTATGGAAAATGTTCATCATTGTTAATTGTGAGTTTGAGTTAATGTTGACCTATTTTTTATGCATAAAGTTAGAATAAATTCGTGTTGCATGGTCACGATACATAAATTCAAATTCGGGTGCGCATTTCATGTGACCCGACCATAACTTCGAAGATTAAAATGAACATGTTAGGAATCGCGGGTGCATTTCATGTGACGCGGTTCACAACATGTACCAAAATGACAAGTGTACAATATCGTGACTTGTTTCAAAATAATCCCATATATATATGAAAAACGGTTTATGTACGTATCCTATAAGCTAAAAATACCCTTTTTTAGATAAAACTTATAAAACTTAGAGAGTAATCAAATATTGCTTCAAATAAGCATTTTAAATCGTCACGACCATAGTCATGATTATATAATCTACACTCGGGTGTGGCAACTCATGTCCTCGACTCTAACTCAAAACAATAATAAAATCACATGTCGTAATCGCGGGTGCATTTCATGTGACGCGGTTCACAACATGTACCAAAATGACAAGTGTACAATATCGTGACTTGTTTCAAAATAATCCCATATATATATGAAAAACGGTTTATGTACGTATCCTATAAGCTAAAAATACCCTTTTTTAGATAAAACTTATAAAACTTAGAGAGTAATCAAATATTGCTTCAAATAAGCATTTTAAATCGTCACGACCATAGTCATGATTATATAATCTACACTCGGGTGTGGCAACTCATGTCCTCGACTCTAACTCAAAACAATAATAAAATCACATGTCGTAATCGCGGGTGCATTTCATGTGGCGCGGTTATGGTGTGTCTCAAAACAAACAAGTGCACGCCATCGTGACTTGTTTCAAGATAAATCCATAAATATTAAAAGCGACTTAAAAAATTAAAAAGGCTAAGTGCACAATAGGCTAAAACACATAAACAATCAGATAATATAGGCCAAATATTAATAGTAAGCGACCATGCTAGAAGCACGGAACTCGGGAATGCCTAACACCTTCTCCCGGGTTAACAGAATTCCTTACTCGGATTTCTGGTATGCAGACAACTTAAAACAGGGTAAAAAACTCCTCGGTTTGAGATTTTTCATAAAAAACGGTGTCCCGGAGCATCGTCAAAAATTCAGGTGGCGACTCTGAAATAATAAAATTAATCTCAAATCCGAATAATGTCACTTAAAGTTGAAAAACTCCTTTATTACCCTTCATTAATCCTGGGTAGTGAAAAAGGAGGTATGGCAGCTCTAGCGACTCTGCTGGGGATTAGAACCCAGAATCTCTGGTTTAGGGTTCAAGAATTCGAGCTTAGAATAGCTGTTATATTTTGGCTTTCATTATCTGATTTTACGTGTTTAAACCTAATGTGCTAATTGCCTCTTTTTACCACTTTGATATTATTTGAAATGCATATAAACTGTGCCGAAACCTTCTTCTCTCTGAGTCTTCTAAATCATCTGGGAAGTGTACACTTAGTGTGACTTCTTTTCTGTTAGAGTCATCCAAATTTTAGAACGAGGTACAGACAAGTTGCAAAGCCGGTGAAGCTTCAGTATTCCCGGTACGCTGCCCCGACCTCGGCTCGAGCTGTCCTCTCGGGTAAGCCTGGTCTAGAACAAAACTCCAAGATTCAAACTTAGAATGACATAACCTCATGCCGGATCGCTGGTAGGTGAGTTTGTTTGCATCACATGCATTTGACTAGGGGACTCAACACAGGGGTTGGGTCCGTCTAGGACAGGCACACCCAAAATAAAAGATCAACCTGATGCATTTTACGTGCTACTTGGCATATGTTTGTTTCGGCATGCATGTTGACCGGCTTTTAGAATATGAAAGAAAATTAAAAAATAATTAAAAAAACAAAGAGTTAGAGGAAGGTATTCAAAATCTGAAACTCTGTCTAAAATAGATGGAAAATAATTTAATGTCCTCAAAAGTCATGTTCCCCCGGTTCCGTCAAAACTGACGGAACTACGCGGGTCTGATTCTCATCGGATGTGAGATACGTAGGCAAACCTCATCGGTCCCGACCCCATTTTTTTAAAAAAAAAAACTTCCAAAATATTTTTCTTTAATTCCTTCTTTAGGAGTACTTTTTTTAAGAAATTCCAAACAAAAAAAATAAAAAAATTAAAGTTTTAGAACCCAAAATATTTTTTCATTAAAAAAAGGACAAATCAAAATACGAAAATATTTGCTACCCTTTTATTTTCCACAAATTATCAGGAAAAAATCTCAAAAATATTTCCCTTCCTCCTTCTTTAGAAACGTCTTTCTTTGAGACTCCAATTTTCAAAAATCCAAAAAAAATAATATATTTTCCTTTAATCTCAAACAAATAAAAAAGGGGGGGGGGATGGGAGAGAGAAATTATTTAAAAATCCAAAAATATATCCCTCCTTTCGAAGTCTTTCATTCAAAAATAAAAAATTAGGTAAAATAATCAATCAAAATCTAAAAAATATTTTTCCCTTCTTCAGACGTATTTCCCCAAAAAATTAATAAAAACTAAGATCGAATAAAAGAACTCCAAAAAAAAAAAGACAAAGAATTCCTTTCTTCTTTAGAAGGCCCTTATTATCACTCTTGGCTTTACGTTTGCTACAACTTTGACAAGCTGGCATCTTCTAGTTACATTTTGTTCTCTCCATGTGGCAAAATGGATGAAACTATTCGAGCACAAGCCTGTTGATGATCCGAGAGTTGTTATGGGCTATGGAATTCTGAATGGGTCTTCCATTGAACTTCTTAATCTAAGTCTGGGTTTCAACTCTGTTGGTTTTATCAAGATGAAAAAATTGGCAACCATCCCCTGTACAGTTCTTTTGGAGACTCTTTTCTTCAGGAAGAAGTTCAATAGGAATATCCAGATTGCACTTGGTATTCTTCTCCTAGGGGTTGGCATGGCAACAATGACTGATCTGCAGCTCAATTTCCTCGTTTTCGTCTTGTCTCTACTTGAAATTGTGACAACTTGAATTGCTCAGATTATGACCAATACTATCCAAAAAGAATTCAAGGATTCTTCAACCCAGCTCCTATATCAGTCTTGTCCCTATCAAGTATTAACATTGTTTATTTTAGGACCATTTCCATATGGGCTTTTGACAAATCAAAATGTGTTTGCTTTCAAACATACACCAAATATGCTGGCCTTCATTGTCCTATCCTGTCTAATATCAGTTTCAGTGAACTTTAGCACTTTTCTTGTAATTGGAAAGACATCTACAGTTACCTATCAGGTCATTGGACATCTGAAAACATGTCTGGTTTTGGCTTTTGGGATGTTCTCCTTCGTGACCCCTTCAGTTGGCGAAACATTCTGGGCATCGTCATTGCCGTGGTTGGAATGATTGTATATTCTTATTATTGTTCAATTGAGAGCCACCAAGAGTCTACAGAGGCATCACAACTGATCATCATACTCAAATCCATGAGGAGGAGAGTATGATGAAACCTTTTTTTTTACTAACTATTTTTTATTTTTTGCAGGTTCAGATTCATTTGGTTCCATAGCGGCTGCAGAGTTGGACTGGGGTAATGAGAATCATATAAAGGATGTTGAACCTCCATTTGACTATATCATTGGGGCTGATTTCGTTTATGCAGAGCATATGCTGGAACCACTTTTGCAGACAATAATTGCACTATCAGGACCAAAGACGACAATCTTGTTGGGTCATGAAATTCGATCGATAAATGTTCATGAAAAGATGCTTGAGACGTGGAAGAGTAATTTTGAGGTCAAAACTGTTCCAAAAGAAAAGATGCATAAAGTTATCATGGCAAAATATTGACGACATGGATCTACTGTGGGAATGGTTAAAATCATGGGCACCTCCAGCGTCAGCATCAACGATGATTCGTTTTTCTGTCTCCAACTGAATGGATGAAAGAAGACTGAGTTGTAAGTTGCTTTCATTACCAAAAGGCAATGATCAAAGAGATCAGAGTTCACTGTCACATCTTGAAGAGATACTTCATTCCCATTTACTTTAGTTGATGTTATCGCCTCAGCACCATCATTGAAAGCAGATAGAGTTGATGGTTCATCTTGTCTATAATCATGCATATCAACACAAATTTCTTTAATGGGAAAACCATTGGCTTCTGCAGATGATTCAACGTTCGACTTCAGATGATGGTCAGCATCCAAAACATCATCACAACTTCCTCCAGTAGTTTCGGTCCTATTGTTATTCTCTGCGCAAGAGCCTTCAACCAGCTTGCTTTAGAAGTCTTTCGCTCAGAAATTAAAAAAAATAATAAAAAATAAAAAATAAAATTATATTTTCTTCCTTCTCTATGAGTCTTTATTTCAAAAAAAAATTTAAAAAAAAAGAAGAAAAAATCAAAATCCAAAATACAAGTTTTCACTATCTTGAAGTATTTTTCCAAAAATTCAAAAATAAAAGAAAATAAAAAAAATCAAATCAAAGTCCAAAAAACAAAAACTCTTACTTCTTTAGAAATCTTTCTTTCAAACATTTCAAAAGCAAAAAAAGAAAAGAAAAAAAAAGAGCCAATAATATTTTCTTTCTCGTTTTAAAGCCTTTTCCTTCAGAAAAATTAAAAAAAATATGTGTCTGAGTTTTATAAAAGTAAATATNTTCAAAAGCAAAAAAAGAAAAGAAAAAAAAAGAGCCAATAATATTTTCTTTCTCGTTTTAAAGCCTTTTCCTTCAGAAAAATTTAAAAAAAATATGTGTCTGAGTTTTATAAAAGTAAATAAATATATAAAAGAAAATATATAGAAAGTTAGCTTATTTACTCCATTCTTTATCTTTCCGAACTACGCAAGATCTGATTCATGTGGCGTCATGATACGTAGGCAAGTCCCATCGGATTCGATCATAGCCATAAACAAATTGAGTGAAAAAATAAATAAGAAAAAAAGAAGGATAGAGAGAAAGAAAATTGAATGAAAAATAAAGAAAACAACGAAAAACAGCGAGAACAAAAAGTGAAGAAAGAAAAAGAAAGAAAAGAGTGACAAAAAAATAACAAAGAAAAACAAGAGAGCGAATAATAAAAAGAGAAAAGAAAAGAAACCGAGATATGAAAAATTAAAAAAAAAAGAGAGAGAAGGAGAGATAAAGGCCGGGATGAAACACGCAATCGTTCAAGCACATGGTAGAAACGTTTAACTGTTAGGTGCATTTCATCCCCAATATGTGATTCCCTATATGTTAATTATCTCAAACTAACCCGGTTGTTGTGTGTGCAAATATGACAGGTCATATTTAGGTGGTTGGTTTTGTGGTAGTCCGGATTCCCATCCTTCACAAGGTCCGGAGGAAGAGATGGCCTCCGTCGGTAATCCACCAATCATCGGTCCTGAGGATAGCCCGTCATCGGCTATTCCGCAGCCGGAATTAGCAACTGCTGAAGAAAACAGAATGTTGCGTTGCCGCATGTTGGAAATGTGGGACGCCTGGTCTAACGTCAAGGAACCGCCAAGTGTAATCCCTGGTTTTCCTTAGTTGATCCCCGGTTCAGATGGGTTTTCTATTATCCTTGTGTCCAACCCACTCTTCCTATGTGGGCACCCTCTAATGTCGTCTAATAGCACCGGAATGCCTTCTGTGGATCACCCCCAGGTGCCGAATTCAAGGGCACCGCCATCAATGTTTGTTGTACCACT